>PVKP010017865.1:0-45290 GCA_004027715.1 Plecturocebus donacophilus | reverse complement strand
CCCTCACCGCGAGCCACAATCCCGAGCTGCTGCTACGCGGCCATTTTGGATCTCTCTCCGCCTGGTGATGAAGTTTTTCTGTTTCTTAGTTTTCCTTTGGCGGACGCCGGTTCCCCTCTTCCCGGGTTCGCTGCGCCCGCTGTGAAACTCTCCGTCCTCAGCGCTTCCAATTGCTGTTTTCCTTGTGGGGATGGGACCAACCGAGCCCGTCCGTCCCGTATACTCCACACCGGGAAGCGCCGCGCTGGGTGCCAGCAAAACAGCCTCGCCGGCCAAAAGAGTCGCGCCGGCGACCCGCGTGGCTTCTCCGCCGGGAATCTCCCGGTCTGTGGGCAACAAAAACTCGTCGGAAAGTGCGGCGTCCACTCGTTCTCTGCGCTTTCACTGGGAGCTACATTCCTGAGCTGTTGTTAGTTGGCCATCTTGGATCTCTCTCTAAAAAGTTATGTTTAAAGAAATTATAATTTCAACGAAACAGTGTGTTTAGTGAGATAGTAAAATTGTAAATTATGTAAAGGCTACTGAATTAAATTTGATATTATCCTTCATTAGGTGACAAAACAGAAAGTTATTATTAACAACTATTATTGCAGGCTGAGTTACTAAGAATGTCAATAAATTATCCACTAAGCAAATATCTCAGGGTGTGTTTGTCAGGTAAGAAACCAATTTTATTTCAACTGTGAACAAGTTGTAAACAAAGCAATGAAATTTGCTTATCTGTCTGATATATTTATTTTAATAAATTAAAATTTAATTTAATTAATATTTTATTTAATTAATATTTTAATAAATAAAATATTTAATAATATTATGCAAGAATGGGATGCAACTTTTTTTCCATTGGTTGAAAAAAGTCAATGAGTAAAAATTAAAGTAAGAAGATGGAAGGTTTTTATAGATTGTAATGACATGTTCCAAAAATTTAACAATAGCTACTAGGGAGATAAATATTAATTTTGTTACTATATATTTGTCAAGTTTATCATGAAGTACCTAAAAAAATGTAGAATATTTTGAAGTATTTTCTTAATCTAAAAAGATCTATTTATAGGAGATTTAAGGATCCAGAATGCATTTATTTTATTAAATAATAATAGAAACAAAATCATAACTCTATAGTATAAATTGTTAGGTTTTCTATTGGTGAGCTAAAGACACTTTTTTAACATATGACATCACTTGCTTCATTTTGAATAAACATGAAAAACAAATATTGTTAGCTTGTCAAAATTGTTTTAAAATCTCTTCTCCCTGGAACAGAGCTTCTAGGAATAGAAGCTCGGTAAGACTGGTTTCTCTGTTCTGAATACTATTAAAACAAAACATAGACAAATTTTGCTACACATTTTCCTTTGTAAGTAGCATGGCTCCAGTCAACCTAGATTACAGAAGTTAGAGCAAAAAATGAAGTAATTTGTCACATTAAAAACGGTAAATATTAATTGAGACAGTGTACATTAAATATATGTGGTAGCATCTCATACAGGGTAATTGCTACTTTATTCTTAAGAGTTTTCCTTGATTACAAGAGGGGACCAGCTGTTGTGGAATTGAGATTTCCACTATCATTACCTATATGTACACTTAATAAACAATGCATATGCTTTTGTAATTTGTTTCTTTTCTATGGTATATATCTGTTCAGCTATATTTATTGAAAGGCATTTTACTGCTGTTGAACCAAAAAAAGTTTTAAAGAAGGATTTAAAGAAAGTCTTTTTTAAAAATGCTGTTCTAGACAGCTGGAGTAATTTAAAAATCAGAAATTTATAAAAATGGAATATTTGAATAAAAATAATTTACATTTAAACAGTAAGAGTTGCCAGCATAGAGTCAATATAATAAAATAGTTTAAACATGAATAAATACACTTTGTAAAAATGACAACTAGCACAAGAAAGAAAAATCAAAGAATAACAGTTTTAAAGTCAGAGACAGAAAAGTGATTCTGAAGTCCATATTTACTACCGCATGAGCAATGAGCTATCTGATTGGTCCCGTTTGAAGTAAGTAACTGGGCATGTGAAGTTTAAGTTTCTCCTTCCCTTTCTCACGATGGATCTGAGATTTGTATTTTCATTTGCTCCTATTAAATACTGGAGGTAAAGACTCTGCCCTTGTACAGCAAAGTCTCAGTTTATAGCCAAGCCAGTGATTGTACAATGCATAAGGTACATTATTTAACCTTTATCAGCATGAAAGCTGGTATTTTGGTCTCCATTTGCTTGGCTCCATTATCCATTTGGACAAAAGAATTCTGGAAAATGGTCTTGGGCATTGATCCCTTCTTATCTCAATACCTACTAAAAGAGACACCTTTGCAAGTTAGAAGTTAAAAATCTGAGGAGTATAGCTCTTTCATCAAAATAGGAATTTATTATAGGTCTTGTATCGATATAGTACAGTCTTCTCTCCCTCTTTGTCTCCTGCTCTCTTTCATATATATCTGCATATCTATCCTTCTATCTGCCTACCTACTATCTATCAATTAATGTAACAATCAATTGATTGCTCAAATAGACTCCTGACTGATATCCCTGCATCAAAAGTTATGGCACAAATACTTTTGATAACACTCCATCCATATGTTGTCATCACATTCATGCATAACATACAAAATTCTTCTCTATGTGTCAGTTACCACAGACATGTTCTTAAGAGTAGAAAACAACGTGACCTTCTCAGTTACTTCAGCACAGATTTTTAAATACAGACTTTTCATGCTCTGTGCCATTGACAAGAATTCTCATCAACTTGCATTATATGTGAATAACACAAAGACTTGAAGACATCCCCATTGGTTAAATTAAAAAAAGAACTAACAGTTTTTCAGAGCATGTAGGATTAATCACACATAATAATTATAGAAAGTGTTAACACTAATTATAAAACTATACCCATACCATTAAACACACAGTGGCAAAAACTTCCAGGAAGGAGGCAAATAAACGTTAATTGGTAATAATAAGGGGAAAGAAAGAAACCTAGAAATATAAATTTCAGTTTTCACTGGTGAGATATTTTGGTCTAAGGGATACAAAACTTTGGTTCTCTTGAGACTTTGCTGGCCCCTTCTGTCAATGAATCATCTGCAGGGAAACACTTGGCCCTGAAAGTACACTTACAGTCTGGCACATCCAACAGATTACTAAGCACCTTGTCTTTCATTTTGAATGTTATGCTTTTAAACACTTCTTGATGCCAAAGGGGTCAAGAAAAGTAATTCAAAGAAGGAAATTTTAATATCACAAAATAGATTCTGATGAACAGGTCATTTTAATAGCATGCTACTGTTTCCAAACATCATGTCTATTGCATTAGAAAGGGATATGGATAAGATATTTATATGGTTAAGCTGTGTGCTATGTTAAGAGAAGCATTCTTCTTAAATTTGACTGGTCTAATTTAAAGCACTAAAACCAAACCAATGTGACAAAGAAATTTTAGTTTTTCCTTAATGCTCTCTCTGTGGAATGATTACCATGGCCACTTTATATTAACCCTCTTGTTCATGAAACAATAGTTTGTGTATTCCTTTCATAGCCCCAGGTTTTCTTTGAGTGCTAATGAATTCATCACTCAATTCATCCTATCAAAAAATAAACGTATTTATACATCATCAGTGTCCATCTATTAAATCATGGCCTCTTGAATATTCTTCAGATGATGAATGGAAGTTTTCACCCTCTCTGTGGTTCATGGGCTTTCTCAGTAGTAAGAGACTTATAGCTGGAAGGTGTAGTCATGTCTTATTAAGTATCTTTACTTGAAAGACAACCTGCATTCAATTGTACCCTGAAGTACAGTTCAGCTCCACCATTGTCTGATTTCTCCACCAAAACTCACAAATAGTTTGTAAATTCTAATATTTTGAGAAAGAAATCCAATTACATGCAATAATCATATCATCTTACAAACTATTCCATAGCATTTAAACTTTTAGAAAACAATGGCAAGAGCTCTTATCTGAAAACTAAGAGCTTTAGGTTATAATCCTATCTCTACTGCTAACTAGCTATATGATTTGGGGGATACTGATTATCTACTCTAAATCTATTTTTCTTCTTATTAAATGATGAAAACATGCAGATAATGCATCTCAGTGATTCAAGTGAGATGCATGATAAAAAAGGATGTGGGCATTTTGGCAAACCACTGGGCACAAGTTCAACTTAAGGGTTTGAAATTCTTTTCATTTTTCTTACTAACAGTCTGTTTAGCTCAATAACACACATTTGATTTGAATTTAACTTGGAAGGTCTTAGTTTGCAATTTGTGTTTTTAAGAAACTTGTTTAGTCCTTCCCAATGCAAACTCCTTTGATTCTACCAAAAGTGCTCTCCATTGGTATTCAAACTAATTTAGTACTATGAAACCAAAAGTAGGTATGTCTTACACAAAAGAAGTAACAGAGATCAGAAAAGTTATTTGTGTCATTTACTTATCACTGTATAGCCTATATAAAACTGAAGTGCTTCCAAACTTAATAGTAAGTAATATCATGAACAGGAACCAACGATATGGAATTTTCCCATTAGCAGCAATATAATAGGCTATTAAAAGCATGACATATATCAGTTGGTGAACTTTCTTATCCCTTGCACTTTTCCTTGCAGTTTTCCTAATTTTAATCTTAGTCTACTTTCTGGCCCTATAATGGAGATCATTAAATGCATAAGAAGCTCAAATAGTTTTAATTTAGTTTCTTGTCTAATATTTACATGTCATGAGTAAAGTCTTGCAAAGAAGTTGTGATTAGTTGCCAAGAAATACCAAGAATCAGATGTGTTTGTTAGTATTTAAAGATTTTTCTGTTTATTTCTCAAAATACAGAGGATAAACACTGTCAGTTCAAAGTAAACTCCGGAGTATATGTAATTTTCAAAGATAATAGTCCTCTAAAATTTTCATTGTTCAAAACACATGGCAGAGTGCTAGATTTTCAACCAGCTCTTAGGAGTTAACAGTGCCATGTGTGAAGAATCAAGCAACTGCCTTACCCTCTGGCCACTTTGAAACTAATTAGAAACTTCCATTACAGAGCTTAAAAGCTAATGGAGAAACACAAGTAAAAACATAAACCTAAACAAAACAAATGCAATCACGGTTGTAAGGGAGACAAATTCTGAGTTTCATATTTAGAATAATCAGGAAAACACAACTTGAATTTGAGAGTAACAAAGGCACTGCATGGGGAACACAAGCTACTGTTCTGTAAGATGCTGTTTTGACTGACATTCAGGTTTTGATTGGAAGCAGCCATTTGTCTCAGTCACTTGAGAACTATTTACTAACATTGTCCTCAGCCAAATAGTTTTTCCCTCATTCCCACTTATGTGATTAGGAAGCTAATTCCATCTAATGATGATTCCCAGTTGAGCAACAAATATTTCTTGTTCTGTGGATTAGTTAATAACCCTTCTCTCCCCACTCTATGGCAAAAGTCCATGGGTATGGAATCTATCCTTGAAAATGTATTATTACTAATAAGAGATAGTGGCATTAGTATTCACCCTGTGGTTGCTACTTCATTCACTTCTCCCCACTTTATCCTTCAATTCTTTCCTTTACCTCTCTTTTCCTCTTCTGTACCATCATGTAGACTCACTTCATTATCAGGGGTGTTAAACATTTTTAAAGTTTTCACAAAATACACTAATAAGCACTGTCCCTTCTATTAGTAAATTATGATCTGAGGGAACCAAGAAACAGAAAAGGTATAAAGATATAAACAAATTTATAAGAAATAAGAATAATAAAAATGGAATATTTACTGAATTTGATGGATATTTAGGAGGCAGTTCTGTGCAATGCAATAGAAACAATTCTGGACCAAGAGTTAAAAGATCTGAGGTCTGGTCCTTCTCTATAAGTAATTAGCTGTAATACTTTGAAAAACTGATTTTTCTTACCCTAAAGGTGAAAGAAAGCAAACAATGTAGAATGTGATAAGTTTTATGAGAGAAATGCCCACTATTTGCTATAAGAACACATACAACATAAGGTTTATTCTTACTGCTGGGATTAAGAAAAATTCTTGAACAAAATGTCATTTGAACTAAGCCTTAAAGTTTATGATAAATTTTAGTAATCAGAAAAGAGAGAGAAAAAACAGAGACATTTCAAACTGAGTTCATCCTATCAGCAAGGAAAATACAGGCTATTATTCAATAATGCCGAAATATCTTGTTAAAAAAGGTATAGATCATGCTTCTATGTTTATATAGAGCTTGCTTCTGTATTTGAGTTATTTACTACTGATAATTTCCAGAGGCCTATCAAGTGATCCTACACTTTCTTAGAAATTTTTTTAAATCAGTGAATTGAATGTAACACCAAATATAGAATTAAGTATGTTTTCTGCAGAGATTTCAGTAGTTCTTAATGTATTTATATTCTTAAGGGTTGTAATGTTGAGATATAATTGTGCTTCCAACATGTAGTAAAAGGTTTCAACTTCTTTTAACTGAATTTTTTTCAGTTCATCTTTATATTATTGTTATATTTGTTAAATTTTGTTTTTTGTTATTATTGGGCTACTTCATATCACCAATTAAGCAAAATGGATAAATGATTCAATATGGTTGAGATATAACATAAATGATTCAATATGGGAGGAAAATAGTAAATAGAAGTAAGTAGATTATGAATAGGACATTAGGGTTAACAAATAATAGAAATATGTATGGTGCTAGAACAACTAACTCTTGCAAGCATGATGAATTTCCCAAGAAACTAGAATGGAAAACTGAAAATGGGAAGTATGATAATGTCTACTGGAAAAATCAGATTTTATTGGACCACCAGTTCACTAACCGCTAATATTCAGGGTTTTGTCTGTTAGGAAACTTTGTCTGCCTTTCTGTAAAGAACATGGGAAGAAAGCATTCCTTGTTTTTATGTTTTGTTTGTATTTGTTTTTTTAAGGAGCATAGTGACCTCTCATAAGTTAGCAACAAAGTTAAAGTTAAATTTATTTATTTTATTTTATTTAAGATTCAGGGGTACATGTGCAGATATGTTTGATGGGTATATTGTATGATGCTAAGGTTTGTGGTTCAGGTGTTCCTGTCACCCAGGTGGTGAGCATTTTATCAAATAGGTAGTTTTTAGCTAATTCCTCCCTCCTCTCCTCCCCAGCTAGTAGTCCCAAGTGTTAATTGCTTCCATCTTCATGTCCATGCATATTTAATGTTTAGCTCCCACTTGTAAGTGAGTACATGTGATATTGGTTTCTGTGCTAATTTGCTTAGGATAATGGCCTCCAATTGTGTTCATTTTGCTGCAAAGGACATGATTGTATTATTTTTTATGGCTGTGTAGTATTCCATGATGTATATATATACCACATTTCCTTTATCCAAGTTACCACTGATGGGCACCTAGGTTGGCTCTATGTCTTTACCATTGTGGACAACTCTGTAGTGAACATAAAAGTGCATGTGTCTTCCTTGGTAGAATGGTTTATTTTCCTTTGGATATGTACCAAGTAATGAGATTGCTGTGTTAAATGAAAATTCTGTTTTAAGTTCTTTGAGAAATCTTCAAACTGCCTTCTACAGTGGCTGAACTAATTTACATTCTGACCAACAGTGTGTAAGCACTCCCTTTTCTCTATAGCCTTAATAGCATCTATTGTTCTTTGTATTTTTAATAATTACCATCTATCTGGTATAAGACGGCATTTCATTGTGATTTTGATTTGCATTTCTCTGATGATTAGTGATGTTGAGCACTTTTTTCATATCTATTTTTTGTCCATTGGTGCATCTTGTTTTGAGAAGTATTTGTTCATGTCATTTTCCATTTTTTAATTCGATTATTTTTTCCTTGTTGATTGCTTTAAGTCCCTTGTAGATTCTGGATATTAGAACTTTGTCAGATACATAATTTGTAAATATTTTCTCCAATTCTGTGGGCAATCTCTGTACTCCATTTATGATTTCTTTTTATGCACAGAAGCTCTTTAGTTTGATTAAGTCTCTGTATTAATCCCTTCTCACACTGCTATAAAGAACTGCCAAAGACTGCGTAATTTATAGAGAAAAGAGGTTTAACTGACTTACAGTTAAAAGGCCTCAGGAAGCTTACAATCATGGCAGAACGTGAAAGGGAAGCAAGGCACCTCTTCACAAGATGGTAGGAAGGAGAACAAATGCAGGAAGAACTACTGAACACTTATAAAGCCATCAGATCTCATGAGAACTCATTCACTACCATGAGAACCGCATGGGGGAAACCGTCCCCATCATTAAATTACCTCCACCTGGTCTGTCCCTCGACACATGGGAATTAAGGGGATTATAGGGATTATAATTCAAGATGAGATTTGCATAGGGACACAAAGCCTAACCATATCAATCCCCTTGTCAATTTTTTTTTCTATTGTTGTTGCAATTGCTTTTGGGGATTAGCCATAAATTCTTTGTCAAAGCTTATGTCAAGAAGGATGTTTCTTAGGTTGTCTTCTAGAATTTTTATAGTTTTAGGTCTTACATTTAAATGTTTAATCCATGTTGAGTTAATTTTTACATATGGTGAAAGGTAGGGGTCTAGTTTTATGTAAGTGTGTTGACCTTTCTTTCCAACTGCCTTTCATATTCTTTTTTTGTGTGTTGACCTTGGTAATTTTGATGACTATGTGCATTAGGAATGTTGTCTCATATAGAATCTTGCAGGTGTCGTCTATATTTCTTGAATTTGCATGTCTACATCTCTAGTGAGATTGGAAAATTTTTCATGGACTAGATTCTCAAATATTTTTCCAAGGTGCTTACCTTCTTTCCTTCTCTTTAGGGAATGCCACTGAGTAACAGATTTTGGTCTGTTTACAAAATTCCATGTTTCTTAGAGATTTTATTTTTTAAAATTCTTTTTACTTTATTTTTATCTGAGTTGACTTAAAGAACTTGTCTTGTGCTGAGATTATGTCCTCAGCTTGGTCTAGTCTGCTGTTAATGCTTCTGCCTGTATTTTTAAATTCTTATAGTGAATTCTTCAATTTCAAAAATTCAGTTTGGTTGTTTTTTAAACTGACCATTTCATCTTTCAGCTCTTGAATACTTTTACTGAGTTTCTTGGATCCTTTGGATTGGATTTCAACTTCCTCCTGAATCTCAGTGAGCTTTCTTGTCATTCAGATTCTGCATTCTAAGTCTATTATTTCTGTCATTTCAATCTGGTTAAGAACAATTCCTGGGGGACTAGTGTGTTCACCTTGAGGTCAGGGGACACTCTGGGTTTTGAATTGCCAGAATTCTAGTGATGATTCTTTCTCATCTGTGGTTGCTTTAACTGTGATGTAAGATGAGTATAGTTAGCTGGCTCTATTTCTGGGTTCTTTCAGAAGGTCCAGGCTCTGTACAGGATCTTTATTTGTGGCGGGATTTTTGCTTTAGGTTTCATAGGCACCTGTAGGCAAAATATTTTTGGTGTTGTAATTTCGGCTGTGATCCAGTAGATGACATTTAAGTGTGATGGACTGTAGATAGGCTCTTAGCCATGCTGCACTTTCATATTTCAGCATGTTCACAGTAATGCTCTGGAGTCGGTAGGGGTGGAACACTGGGGAGGGAGATAGATAAAGCTCTCTCTAAGACCACTCCTGGGCCTTGGAGGGGCTGTGTTTGATCCCTGGTGTCACACCGGTGTTCTGCATGTTAGAACCATACAGACCATGCATGCGGCTCCCTCAGGCAGAGGTTGTGACTGGCCGGCAGGCAACACCCTTCCCAGACTAGCTCTGCAGAGGGAGGCATGCGGCTCTCCCCAGCCAAGTCACAAACCTGGGTATCTCATCCCTCTCAGTGTTCTGAGAATGGGGGAAATCCTCCCTCGCTTGGGAGCCATTTAATCTAGTAAGTCTTTACTGACTAGGAGCAGCAGGCGCAGGGCTTGTATAGTCCAAATGCCAGGTGTTTCCGGGGGGAACACAGAACTGTACGCACCAGCAGGGTTCAGGAAAACGTGGGGTCAATGACCGGAAGTCGGAGCCGAACCTTCTCTGGCAAAAACTGGGAACATTCTGCTTTCTCCTGGCACCGTGACTGTGGACTATTGGTGCAATGAAAACTGGTACTGGGCTGCTCATGGATCCAAATTCTATAGGACTCCCCAAAGTCTTAAGTAGTGCCTCTGAAGAAATTTCAGGTGCCTCTCTGTATTAGTTTAGAGGCCTGTGGTTGGAAGTTTCAGGGGATCCTCTCATTCCCAGAATTGCACAGATCCCTGTAGGAAGTGTAGATCTTTTGGGGGCTCTTACTCTTACCCTTACCCCATGTTAAGAAGCTTCCCCCGGTTTCACAGTGGTTCCCGGGAAGATACCTTCCCAGATTCCTTGTTCTCTGTTTTCTGTGTGTGGGTGTGTTCTCTCAGAAACTGTGCTTTGCAGTTGGAGGAAAATACTGAGATTCAGGGTATGAAATGCGCAGTTTACGTGGAAGCTAAAAGAAGAAGGGTGCTTTCTGTTCATCCCTGAATATCATGCTACAGGAAAAGAGATACTTTATTTAGAATAAGGAAATTTTCCTAGCTGGCACATGGATTTTGAAAAAGCACATCAGGGTTATGTTGCACGATCATTAACATGTATGAAAAGAAAGGGCCAGCTAAGTCAATTAAATAAGTGATACCTGAAAAAAAATTTCTTACTCCATTTAATTCGCAGAAATCAACTAGCATTCAACAATATACTTAAACTTAATTTCATGTTGAGTAGAGTTTAGAAAACTGAGAGTTTAGAAAACTGAGACCATGTATGACTCTATCATTGTGCACCATTGCACAATCATGTAAAATTACATGTACTTCTTTGGGCAGAGAGTGTATTTATTTTTCACCCTGAAATATGCTAGCTTTAAGAGGAAAAATGCCCATTAGGGGCAAGTTAAATTTATGTCCTTTTAAGGAACTGAAAAGGATAGAAGAAAAAGTTCTATGATTTCAAGAAAAATGATCATATAAACATAATGAATATCTTAAATAGCATCAAACTATTACTTCCTGAACATAGTATGGATGTTTTTGAATTTGAGCATGAGCTATCAGTGTTCCTAAGGACACTATGGTACAAATGGTAATCTTAAAAAAAAAAATTGCCACCATCATCTAATGCTATTTCTCACTGATTGGAAAAATGCATAGGAAGAGATGCCCTCTAGGACTAAGTGGAGATAAATAGTACATTGAGTTCATTCTTTGCTGTTTTCTTCCAGTTTTGAGTGCTCTCAAAAGTTGTCCATACAGTAAAAGCATAGTACTGCTCATTTCAACAAAACATCAGCTAAGAGCGTTCAGTTTCTCTCAATACAGGTACTTTCATGTCAATTACATGTTAACTGTAATTTTTGTCATTGTGTTTTTCCATCACCAAACCTTGAAAATATAAATGATATGCTGTTGAGTTAGTATTTATTACTGCAAGGAAAGCAGGCTTTGGAGTGAATTGCATGCTTCATTCAAATATGTAGAGCAATTTGATGGAGCCACCATATAATTGCTATGTATTTTTCTACTATCTTACTATTTTTTTCATTCTCACTTAGATCCAGCCCCACTGGTCTCATTAATGTTTTTTGGAATTGCCAGACACTAAGTCTTTACCCTAGCCATGCCCTTTTCCTGGAACACTCTTACTGTAGATATTCACTTGCCTAAATCCCTCACCTCCTTCAAGGCTTTATTATCTCAGTTTCTCAGTGAGAATTACCTTAAACACTCCCATCACTGCAAACTTCAAGAGGGCCTTCTTACCTTTCTTTCTTTCTGTGTTCTATGTTACAGCACTTTTTGCTGTGAGGCTGAGATATCCAAATTTAGATAGCAGAACTAAGTGGTCATGGCAGGGTAAAGGAAGAGTAGTCACACATTCTTTGTTCTTGGAAAAGGAAGCTCTTGACAAACATCCTGCTTTGTGCCCTTGAGCCAGAACAGTTCCTGTGACTGGATCCAAGGAAAGCTGCAGCCAGAAATCACACCAACCAGTTGTTTGAAAAAATCATCTGACACAGACTTCTGGTTTGGAGTTTGGGAAGCCACCCAATCAGAGCTTTACTATCTTGACCAATCAGAGCTAAGCAAAACTGAATCCTTCATTTGCATAAATGGACCCAATTGAAAACTTGAGGTAGGAGCTTTTTCTACATAAGCTGAACTTCCCCTTTACTCTTTGGAGAGCCCACTTTCATTTATACTCAATGCTGACCTCACAAATCTGCAGGTTGTTCTTACGGAAATAAAAGCTCTCCATTTTTCCTCTGCAGATCACATCGTCTTTTATAAACATCATTTTCTAATGTACTAAATAATCAACATATTTGTTATATACAAACTTCTAAGTTGATTATTTGTTGATTTATTATTTGTTTGTTGCCTGTCTTCCCATTTTAACATGCAAGTTCCTCTCAAGTTAAGAATTTTATCTTATGCATCCTATGTATTTGATATATTCAATTGTAACATATGTTTCTTAGCAAATAATGTATTTGCAATAAATATTTTTCCTGACTGAATTAATTAGCTACCAGAGTTATAATTATGAATTCAAGTTTTCTTGTTGAATAAAAATACTAAGTGGAAAAAAAAATGAATGTGGACTCTGACATATGGCCCAAGATATTAACAGGCCAGATGTAGATACATTTTTGAAGGACTGAAAACTAAATAATTACATTTCTGATATTTAATAATACTGTTTATAATGACTATTTTATAACAATTTATTTTGAGAAATATATATTGTTATGAACAATTATTTACAATTTGAATATAATTGGTGGGTTTTTTGCTGAACATCCATTTAATGGTTTGAATATACTAAATTTTCAAAAATTGTTAGCATATTATATGAAGAAATGTCCAAATAATTTAACCGAGATTGTTGACAGAAGTGATTTCAAGTGAGAATTAATGAGGGCTGGCATCAGGGGTAGCACCAAGGTGATACCCAATAGGAGGAGAGTTATGCGTATTTCCCAAATGTGTAGTCTAACTTGGCCATTGAGATACCCTTTTATGTGATTTTGAACAAATATATGAGCCCTTGCACTTCTTTTTTTAAATCATATGTACATCCCATGGTTATCTGGAAATAACATGAGTGAACACTAAAAGACAAAATGGAAAATATTAGTACTAAAAGATTATATATATTAATAGATTAAAAAACAGATGCTGATGCCAATATAAATGCAGATACAGATGAAAATCATTCAGTTTTTACTGAACTCAGAATCTGGCTATATTTGGGAGGAACAAACTAAGCAGATGTCTACTATTAAAATATTCAGCAAACCTAATTTTCAGTGTATTTATACTTATACATCAACAGATTCAGTCACTAGAGAACTACTATCTCGTAAAAAAAAACCACTACCATTGTAAAACACTGGATGAATAATGAGAGTGGAGGTAACATGGCGAATGTCACAAGTAGGATGCAGAAGAAAGAACTTGGAAATAATGAACAGAAGCCATTGAGTGTGCACTGATGGATAGAAGTAGTAGGCCTGGGAAAATATAGGACAACGTAAACACCTCTTCCAAGAAGTTCCATCCTAGTGGATAGATTAGGGCTTTGTTGAGGACCTTTCATGGTTCATTATCCAGGGCTTAAGGCCCCCAAACAAAACCCTACACCAGGGTGGAAAGCTGTGGAATTATGCCTGTTTTGAGACTTATGGCACTGTGGAACGTCAAATAAACCAGACTTTTTTTCCAGATCTTCTCTATTTCTTTCTTCATTTCTCCTTTTTTTTTTTTTTTTTTTTTTTTTTTTTTTTTTTTTTTTTTTTTTTTTTTTTTTTTTTTTTTTTTTTTTTTTTTTTTTTTTTTTTTTGACAGAGTATTGCTATGTTGCTCAGTCCAGTGTCAAACTCCTGGCCTCAAGCAATCCTCCTGCTTTGACCTATCAAAGTGCTGGAATTACAAGCATGTGCCACTATGCCTAGTTTCAATTTAAATTTATTATTCTACTACTTTCTTTTCTTGGTCCTTTAAAGAGGAGTGAAAAATAACAACCCTGCTAGCACAAAGTAAACCAACTGGTCATAAAGAAATAGGATCAGTGTTGTTGGCATGCATGGGGACTTGCTGTAGAGCAGGGCTGCTGTTGTGATAACTCTGGTGTCTACAGTAGTAACTCTGGTGTCTACAGTAGTTTAAGTAAAGTAGTTTGCATGATTGTTGTCTGAGACTACAGACATTAATAGCTGAAAGAATAATAAATTATAAAAAATGAAGCAAGAAAGAAACAATCTCACATTCTTGTTATGTGCTTGACACTCTCCTCTTTCAAAGACAATCTTGTTTTATACTTTTAGCAAACGTGTGGGACGTTGGATTAAAACCAATTACAGATGAGGCAACTGAACCTCAGACAGATCAAGTCACTTTTTTAAAGTGTATAAAAATTTTGTAAAGTATGCTATAATGTTTATTCATTCTAATTTTTTTCCTGAAACTCTGTGTTAAAGAACATGCTGCCTATTTTAACCTTTTACTGAACTTAGTTGCTTAGATCCAGGAATTTCACAGAAATCCACAAAAAGGCAGTTTTCTTTGTATTCTTCAGGATTTGAGTTTATATTTCAGTCTCTCTGGGAGGCCTGGTTATCAAGACTGGGTTAGCCAACTTGTTTTACTTTCTCATAGTATCTATACTTTTCACTTTTTAGGATAATTACTTTACTAATTAAACAATTAAATTCAGATCAATGAGGTCAGACACAGTGCCTGTTTAATGACTTTATTCTCAGCATTTGCTAGTAGATCACTGAAACTTGGAAGAAAGGCAGTGTATTAGTCCATTTTCATGCTGGTGATAAAGACATACCCTAGACTTGGTAATTTATAAAGAAAAAGAGGTTTAATGGACTCACAGTTCCACATGACTAGGGCAGCTCCATAATCATGGTGGAAGGTGAAAGGCACATCTTAAATGGCAGCAGGCAAGAGAGAATGAGAGCCAAGCAAAAGAGATTTCCCCTTATAAAATCATCAGATCTTGTGAGACTTATTCATTACTACAAGAACAGTATGGGGGAAATTACCCCCATAATTTAATTATTGCCCACCAGGTCTCTCCCACAACACATGGGAATTATGGAAGCTATAATTCAAGATGAGATTTGGGCAAGGACACAGCCAAACCACATCATTACAGCCCTGGACCCTCTCAAATCTCATGTCCTCACATTTCAAAACAAATCATGCCCTCTCAACAGTCCCCCAAAGTCTTAACTAATTTCAGCATTAACTCAAAAGTCCACAGTCCAAAGTATCATTAAAGGCCAGGCAAGTTCCTTCCATCTATGAGCCTCTTAAAAAAAAAAAAAATTAGTTACTTCCTAGATACAATGGAGTTATAAATGTTAGATAAATATACTCATTCCAAACAGGAGAAATTGGCCAAAATGAAGGAGCTAAAGGCCCCATACAAGTCCAAAATCCAGTGGGACAGTCAAATCTTAAAGTTCCAAATGATCTTCTTTGAATCCTGGTCTTACATCCAGGTCACACTGATGCAAGAGGTGGATACCCATGATCTTGGGCAGCTTTGCCCTTGTGGCTTTGCAGGTTACAGTCACACTTCTGGTTGCTTTATGGGCTGATGTTAAGTGTCTTTTACAGGAGCACAGTGCTAATTGTCAGCGGATCTACCATTCTGGAGTCTGGAGGACTGTGGCCCTCTTCTCACAGCTCCACTATGGAGTGCCACAGTAGGGACTCTACGCAGGGGCTTCAATCCCCCATTTCCCTTCTGCACTGCCCTAGCAGAGGTTCTTCATGAGGGCCTCACACCTGCAGCAGACTTCTGCAAAGACATGTTTTCATACATCCTCTAAAATATAGATGGATGTTCCCAAACCTCAATTATTGACTTATATGTACCTGCAGTCTCAACACCATATGGAAGTTGCCAAGGCTTGAGTCCTGCTTATACCCTCTGAATCCATGTTCCAAGCTGTACCTTGCCCCTTTTTAGCCATGGCTAGAGAGCTGGGACCCCGGACACCAAATTCCTAGGTTGCACATAACAGTGGGGGCCCTAGGCCTGGCCCATGAAACCTTTTTTTCCAACTAGGCCTCTAGACCTGTGATGTGAGGGGCTGCTGCAAAGGTCTTCAACATGCAGCAGCCCCTGGAGACATTTTCCCCATTGCAGAGCCGTAACATTTGGCTCTTCATTACTTATGCAAATTTCCGTAGCCATCTTGAATTATTCCTCAGAAAATGGGGTTTTGTTTTTTATTGCATTGTCAGGCTGTAAATTTTCTGAACTTTTACGCTCTGTTTCCCTTTTAAAACTGAATGCTTTTGACAGCACCAAAGTCACATCTTGAATGCTTTGCTGCTTAGAAATTTCTTCCACCAGATAACACATATAATCTCCCTCAAGTTCAAAGTTCCACAAATCTCTAGGACTGGTGCAAAATGTCATATCTCTCTAGTAAAACCTAGTAAGAGTCACCTTTACTCCATTTCCCAACAAGTTCTTCATCTCCATCTGAGACCACCTCACCATGGACTTTATTGTCCATATTACTATCAGCATTTTGGTCAAAGCCATTCAACAAGTCTCTAGAAAGTTCCAAACTTTCAAACATTTTACTGTCTTCTTCTGAGCCCTCCAAATTGTTCCAACCTCTCTCTGTTACCTGGTTCCAAAATTGCCTCCATATTTTAGGATATCTTTACAGCAGCACCCCACTCTAGTGGTACCAGTTTACTGTATTAGTCTGTTCTCATGCTGCTGATAAAGACGTGCAAAACTGGGTAATTTATGATGAAAAAGAGGTTCCACATGACTGGTGAGGCCTCACAATCATGGTGGATGGTGAAAGGCATGCCTTACATGGTAGCAGACAGAGAGAATGACAGCCAAATGAAAAAAGGTTTCCCCCTATAAAACCATCTGATCCTGTGAGACTTATTCACTACCACAAGAATAGTGTGAGGAAAACTGCCCCTATGATTCAATTATTGCACATGAGGTCCCTCCCACAACACATGGGAATTATGGGAGCTACAATTCAAAATGAAATTTGGCTGCAGACAGCCAAACCTTATTAGGCAGGAAGGAGGGTAGGAAGGAAAGAGAGAGAGAAGGAAGGAAGGAAGGAAAGAAGGAAGAAAGGAAGGAAGGAGGGAAGGAAGGAAGAGAGGGAAAGGAAAGGAAGATGCCTATTCTATGAACATCAAGACCATATTCTAGTCTAACCAACCAAGATAACCAGATTTACTGACAAACTGGCAGGCTGTGTTTCTGTCATCAGCACATTTGTCTGCTGAGCATTAGCTTCTCTCCTAAGGAAACTCCATTTTCCTTTTGAGTTCAAGATCCTCATAATAGATCCTTACATTCTAAAGAGACAAGATTTACACACATAGCACTGAATATAATTTACTCAATTACTGTGTTGATTTTTTTCCAGTTTTCTGTAAATTCAGTTTTTGTTTCTAAGTGGAATGTCATAGAAAGAAAAGAAGAGAGAACACATTAAAAAATGAATTGTGTGTGTGTGTGTGTGTGCATGCATATGAATAGGTGCTTTTACTTTTCATTTATACTATATTGTGTAAAACAATAGCTAAAAGATGCAGATTCTGAAGCCAGACTGCCTGGGTTCAAATTACAGCACAATTATTTCTGAACTTTATTAACTTGGGAAAAGTTCTTAAGCTTTTTTTGTCTCAGTTATGTTTTATTTTATCAGTTAAGCTAGGATAATAATATTACTCACCTCCAAAGATCACAAGAGTTAATTTCTGTTAAGTCTAAAGACCATTGCTTGGAATACTGTAAATGCTCGATAAGCCCTGACTACTACAGTGATTATTTCCAAGAAAAAATAGAAATAGAATGTATGATGATTTGAAGCAATCCAGGGCAGATTAACTTCAATTAACATAAAAATATCCTGATACTATCTTCCAATATACAGATAGAAATATTTAACTCTAGATTTAATTATAGTGTAGACTATGGGGGGACAAGGAAGGATTAGGAATAAAAATAAACAAATAGGTTAGAAATACCTTTTTCTGCCCTTTTATTCTTTCAAAATCCACCCCAAACTACAGGAAAAACAAGAAAGCAAAATAAAAATTTGAGTCTTTCTAAATTGGAGTACATCTTTAACCCATTAAGCTATAATATCGCATGATGCAGAGAGAGAGTGGGAAAGAGTAGATGACTCAGATGAGTGGAAGCAAGTCAAATCTAAGAACTTGAAATTAGGTCCACACGGGAAAGCTTTCTCAGTTTGCAGATTCCAAAAGTTTTTAGAACTGATGAGGGAGACTAGTCTAGACTTAAAAACTGAGACAATTATGTGAATTTAGAATAGGACTAATTGAACTAAATTTCTCACACCGAATTACCTTAACAATCAATTGAGCATCTATGTGTCAAATAATATATTCTGTTTCATTCAGCTATATGGCTATCTTTTGGTCAATACCATACTATTTTGATTACTGTAGCTTGAAATGTAGTATGCTAAGTGTAAAATGTCTTGAAATGTATTCTAAGAACTCCATTTTGCTATTTGTTTTTTTCAAAATTATGTTGCCTATACTAGATCATTTGCTTTTTTGAATTGTTACATCAATTTTTACAAAAAAATAAAATCCTCATGGGAAATAGTAGGAATTGCATTGAATCTTCAGATAATTTACATCTTAAAAATGTTGATTCTTTTGATAGATTAATATAGTATTTTTCTCTATTTAGCACTTTTTAAATTTCTCCCAATAAATTAATGTAATTTTCAGAGACTTGAATATATTTTGCTACCTTTAGATCTTACATATATTTTGTTATATTTATTCCTAATTACTGAATATTTTATGCTATTGTAGATAGTGCTTTTAATTTCAATTTCAAATTTGTTGAATGTAGAAAACATAACTTTACTTTTTGTTTTTTTTGAGATGGAGTCTTGCTCTGTCATCAGGCTGGAGTTTAGTGGTGCAATCTCGGCTTATTGCAAACTCCACCTCCTGGGTTCAAGTGATTCTCCTGCCTCAGCCTCCCAAATAGGAGTAGCTGGGACTACAGGCATGCACCACCACGTGCAACTAATTTTTGTATTTTTAGTAGAGACAGTGTTTCACCATGTTGCTCAGGAAGTTCTCAATCTCTTGAACTCATGATCTGCCTTCTCAGCCTCCCAAAGTGCTGGGATTACAGGCGTGAGCCACCGCTCCTGGCCACAGTAACATTTTATATTTAACTTTTACCCTAAAACTACCTAATACTAATTTTAGTATTTGAATTTTTGTAAATTCTATAGGCTTTTCTATATGTTCAATCATATCATTAGTTTTAGTTCTGTTGCTGTCTGCATATCTTTTGCATTTTTTTGCCCAATTTCACTGTATTGGCTAGGCCTTCCAGTAATATGTTGGATAAAAATTGTAAGACTAATCATCCTTCTTTGTTCCTGAATTTAAAATAGAAGCATTCAGTTTTTTATCATTAGCTGTAGATTACTCATAAATAATAATAATAACTATTATTATTATTTTTAACACAAGGTCTTGCTTGGTCTACCAGGCTGGAGTACAGCAGTGTTATCCTGGCTCACTGCAACCTCTGGCTTCCAGGTTCAAGCCATTCTCCCATCTCCCAAGTATCTTAGATTACAGGTGCACTCCATCACACCTGGAATTTTTGTGTGTTTTTCAGTAGAGATGGAGTTTTGTCATGTTCGTCAGGCTGGTCTGGAACTCCTGACCTCAGATGATCTGCTCTCAGCCTCTCAAAGTGCTGAGATTACAGGCATGAGCCACTGTAATTTTATGCCCAGGCATAAAATTATCTATTTTAGATTGAGGAACTTTTCTTGAATTCTTAGTTTGTTGCAAGTTGTTATTATGAATGCATGCTGAATTTTGTCAAATTTCTTTTTTGCACATAATTATATGCTCTTTTTGTGGTTTTAATCTGTTAATATAGTAAAATAATTAAATGAGTTTTGAATGTTAGATCTATCTTGTATTCCTGAAATAAGCCAATATATGTTAAAATGTACATTGTTGGTTACTGGGTTTCACTGCAAAGTTTAAAAATAGTATTTGCTTCTCTTCTGTTGCACAGTTAATTTCCTGGAGTAAGGTGGATTCTTTTGATACTTGATTTTGAGTTTTTAGGGCAAGCCCAGAGAAATCTTCAGTCCATGACTAGTTTTGTCCCACTAATAAAGTGAAATTGTGATGATTCTGTTTGTTCCATTTACACATATTCTATTTATTCCAATTACAAATTGATTTTCTGTGCTGGCTTGTGAGATCATTGTCTATTTTCCAGCTAATGTCTATCTACTCTATTCTAGTGGTTCTTTCTGCATGTATTATTCTCATAACCCCTTAGATCAGTACTCAGACATAGACATGAAAGGACCCTTCTGTAGAACATGAGGATTTGCAAGATTTGATACCTTAGATTAGGACAAAGTAGCATGAGGTCTCAGGCCAAAAAAAAAAAAAGGCTTACATTGGGAAAGATTATGTATTTCGTTCCATTTTATGTTAATTTTAAATATGTATTTAGCTTCTGGGTATACTTTCCTGGTTAATATCCAAAGACCACAATACTACGTAATGACTAAGAATCAACTATTATTTGAAGTCATTATCAACAATCCATTGTTCTCCATCAAAAATACAAAGATTTATTCCAACCTAATAATTTTTCAGATTTGATTTTAATGATTATACTAGAATATCTTGTTATGATTATGCTAAAAAATACTGTTGCGCAAATGAATAATTTTTCTCATTACATTTAAGAAAAAATATTCTCTTGCCCAGAAGATATGAAATAATTCAGTAAGCTATAGAAGTTTTGAATATGTGCTAGCCAATTCTCATAATGCTAACTGATATTTATTGAGCTTTTACTCTGTGCAAGGAACTTGGCACATATTATTGTGTTGAGATGGAAAGACTCTTGGAGTTGATACAAACTACCTGTCAATTTCTTTGTGTCAATGAAAAAACTCACACACATTTTCTAAGCATTTGTTTACTTATCTACAAAGTGGGAGAAATGATATCCCAGACAATCTGACCAGACACGATACATAAAAATCCCTTTAAAACCTTATGGTACAATTTTATTCTTCATACCGTCATTGTGATATGCATATTCTCTTTGACATTCAAGATATATGCAATGATATTTTTCATTTTTTCATAGCATAGTAGTCATATCATATATTTCTTTATGTATATGTGTTTGTGTACGTGTGTGTATATATATATATAAGTATATATATATATAAATACATATATATACGTATATATATACATATATTTATGTATACATATATATACGTATATATATATATACGTATATATATATTTGTTTGTGTTTTTTTTTTTGGAGACCGTATCTTATTCTGTCACCAAAGCTCGTGTGCAGTGGTGTGATCAGAACTTACTGCAGCCTCCAACTCCTGAGATCAAGCAATGTTCATACTTCAGTCTCCTAAGTAGCTAGTAGTACAGGTATGTATCACCACAACCAACTAATTAAAAAAGGAATTGTAGAAATAAAGTCTTGCCATGTTGCCCAGGCTGATCTTTAACTCCTGGCCTCAAGTAATCCTGCAGCCTCAGTATAATTTCTTAACATAAACTTGCAACTGGTTTTTAAGAATAGAAACAATAGCCAGTCTTTTCTTGAAGACTGGCTTATATGTAAACTCCCCTTTTCATATATAGTCATTTATGCACATTGTATTGCTCATAATTTTACCAGAATTCAATAAATATGAGGGTAGATCTCATTTTAATGTGATAACAGTCATAATTCGTCCATTTTGCACTTAACAGTTTGCTCTTGCTCCAGTCTCCAAAACTCACATTTTAAAATATTGTTTAGCCAAATTAAATATAATTTTGTTTTTAAAACATTTCTTGTGCTCCAGCAGTAGAATGACAGTATGTTGCATTGCTCAAAAAATTACTTTAAATTCAATGATCAACCCCCATGAGCTTAATTTTATCAAAGAAGAAATGTCTTGTCAAATACAGTCCCAACCAACATAATCAGTAGCTTTCAAAGTATGTTTGACATTGAGAAGGACTGAAAAACAACATAGAAGTCAGAGAAACAAACATCGACGGCCTGTCAAATTTTTTGTAGATATGATGCTATTATCAAGGCACATCAGGATAAAATAAAATGACCTAGCTGACCACAGGCTTACAAATGTCTTGTGAAGGAAAGAAAAACGGTGAATCAAAAGGTAGCTTTGTTGCATGTCCCCCCAGGCCTTTTTATTGACAAGAATGACAATGGTCCCAAGATGCACCATTATCTATGACCAGCAAGCAGACATCAAATGCTCCTGAGCTGTATCTGTCAGAATAGAAAATTCTGCTCAAAACAGACAGAGCTTGTTACATTTTGTTCAGCTAAGGTTTGTCAAAAGCCAGGGTCACTTGTATTGCTCTGCCCTGAAGGGGAATTGTAAAAGGAGAGAAGTACATGATTTCTCAATGTTTCTTCTCCAAGGAGACTTTGAGTCTGGTTGACCAAATGTTTTGGAAGTCAAGTCATGACTCAAAGGAAGTAGAAAGCAAAGTTAATAGTCTGTCATTTTTCTACTTAGAAATGAGGTTCCCATGCTAAAAGGTTAGTTTTAGTAGATTCTTACATTTAGGGAAATTTTTTTGCTGTGTGATTTGTTTTTACAATTGAAAAAGGAAAATACTATTGTTATTGAAATTGGAAGGAACAAGTTAATATGTTCTGGCCCAGTATTATGTGCTATAGCATTATGGAGTTTATTACAGTCTGAAATATTTACACTGTAAGATATTTCTCTAATTTGCTTCTTTTTGACTAAAGAGAGGTTTCATACACAAATGTCCAGTCTCTGACACTTAAGTAAACTCACTAACTTGTGGAAACATCTGTTAACCACTCACAAGAAAATGCAATTTGGGAATATTTCTTTAACTGATTCCTTAAAAAAAATTAACACAAACTTTTTTCTCCTTCAATAAATTTGAGGGCAAAAATGAAGGCACCACAAAGACAGCATTTGTGAACAAAGGGATTATTTTTCTCCTCTTTCCTTCCCTTATCTTTTCCCTGCTCCACTCCTGTCCCCTCTGCTCTCCTCTTTACTGTTCTACTTCTCAATTTGTAGCTTACCATTTTTTTCTATATTCAGAGATAAATCCAATTCTGATCAATCTTGTTAAAAGTAGTCTTACAAAAAATGTTAGCACGTTTTGTAATATTACACGTTTGTAGTTTAAAAACATAGAGTTGCAAACTTATGATCACGGTTGTTTTGTTTGTTCCACACAATTTCTTCCAAAGTCTGTTTCATTTACCATCTTTAAAAAACGAGAGAGCTCACACAATAATTTTAAATTTCAGATTTCTAGGGAAAAAAAAAACAATGAAAAGAGGGGCTAATTTGACAATGCTTAGTTTGAATTTCTACTTAACAATATTCTTCTACAGCACAGGGACTAAGTATTACAGCTCTTTTATAATTTGTTTAGCAGGCTTTCTAGTCTTTATTGGAAAGCCCCTTAAAAAAACAACAAACAAACAAGAAAACTCCACAGAGGCTGATGAACCTTGTAGTCTGAACATATAATCTCCAGAGTATCAGTCAATTTCCTTCCACCAGGTTTACTTCTCTTACTCATCCTTCAGGGTTTGAGTTGTGAGTTCTGCTCAAATTCAATTAATTAATTAGACTGATCAACTATTTTTCTTATCAATATAACTTTACAATTCTAATTAATAACTTACTGTTTAGAATGTAGTTACTCAATAGTTTCATGAGTGGGAATTCCATCTCCATCACTAGACTGTGAGCTTTGCCAGGAGCTAGAGCATATTTTAGACATTGTTTACTATTCACATTCCTGCAGTAGTGCCTGGTACCCAGTGATTTTCAACAAATGAGTGTGGCAGAAAGAAAATAAGGTAGGAAGGAAAGAAGGAAGAAAGGTACCATTTTGAATTTTAAAAAAATGTATCTTTCATTGTTTCCATTACCAGTGGTACCAATCATGCTGCAGACACTTAAATAAGAATCTTTGCTCAACTGGTTAAACAGGGAAAAACATGGGCCTTATATATCACCTTGTTAACATTAAAATGAGGCTCACATGAGATCCTATAATCAATTAATTCTAGAAAAGCTTCAGGATAATGATTGGTAATACATGTTTTTCTTGATAGTACTTTATTTCCAATAATGTGTCAGGTAATCCGTCAGCCTTAACTATTTCTCAAGAGTATTGCAAAAAATACTATCCCACCCTAACCTTAAGGCAGAAAAATGTTTCTGTGGTGAAATAAAAATTCCTCATGACTTACTATATCTTTTAATTACTGATGACTTTAAATTTTTCTCTACACAATATTTCATTCCTCTCTATTTCTAGGGGAGAAAAAGTACTAGATTTAGAGTCAGCAGCCCTTCGGTTCAAGTCCTAAAGCTGCCATTTTTTAGCAGTACAGTACTACAGTCAACAAGCACTTACCCCTGATATACCTCATTTTTCTATCAGTAAAGTGTAGTCAAAACATCACTTACATTACAATATTGTAAAAACTCAATTATAAGTACTATGCAAAAAATGTAAACAGGTTTTCAAAACATCTATAGACATAAATAAGAAACATAAAATTTGAGAACAAGCTCCTGCCCTTAAAATAAACTATACAATTCACTCTTTTCTGTCTCACCCAACTTGACAATGACAATTGATTTAACCAGTCAATTAATCTGATTACTAATTTGACTGAATTAAGCAATTAATTCCATAACAGAGTCAAACAATTGATCAGTTCGTGTTAGTGGAGAAATGCAAAGTATTAAAAATGGTGCTTAAGGATAAACTAGAGTAATTTTCTCATTAATTTATTGCTAATTTGAGACTTCTTGTGCTCAAGTAAAATTGTGCTGTGTCTCTGATTAAAGTACAAAAGTTCCTCTGGGTACACAGAAATTCTAATAATACAATAGCAATCTTGTCCAATAGTCTCAGTAATTACTTCTCTCTCTTTACTCTGACACACCTTTGAAATATCTATTCAATTCTCTTGAACAAAATTAAATAACTGACTCTATGAAACTTTTAAAGACCTTTCTAGTGGAACACTCTCTTACACATTACTCTATTAATTATTACAGTCTTATCAATTACACCCTATCTGTTTATGTGGTCACCTATGATAAAATTGTGAGCAAATTAATCTTCATGTTGGAACCAAAAATCTAGCACAGCATCTGAATTTTTTCTGGATTCAGTAAACATTTATTTAAAAAATAAATATAAGAGTTATTGTACTGCTAATCAAAAGATAAAATCAATTTCTGAATGATGAGAGGAAACAGAATACATGCAGGAGGATAATGTATTGAGGCTTTAATTGAGTTCTCTTCCCTTCTCCACATTCACTGTCCTTTTAGAGTGACTTAGAGTGTCCTACTTAGAGAATACTTAGAGAGTACATTTCCCTTCTGTCTACCTTAGAGACAGTTAATTTTTTAATGTATTTTCCTCAGAAATGCTGGAAACTAGAAGAGGCTGAGAGCTAGGATTTAGATGACGTGAATATAGAGTGCTGGAAGCAAAGCCACCAACAAATGGCTGCACACTATTGAAACTGTCCCAATTGTCTCATAGAAATAATATTTATGGTTTTTTGAAAAGACGTAGAAATTGACCTTCTCTTGTTTTAAAATTTAAAACTTACATTTGTCTCATCTGACATCCTCAGGAAACTGTCCCTCCATGAACGAACTAAAGCTCATCAGATTACTGTGTCCAGAAAGTGAGACACCAGACCCCTCATCCATCATGACTGCCTCTTTACCACCCCTAATTCCTGGTTTTCCATCTTTCCTGCTGTATAAACCCCATCATTTTGGTTGGTTGGAAGATGGATTTGCTACTTATCTCCCATTATCTCTGGCTGCAGCACCAAATTAAAGCCTTCTTCCCTGACAATACTCCTGTCTCAGTGATTGGCATTCTATGCCCCAAGCAGCAGGACTTGTATTGAACCTCTAGAGTTTTGGTGACATTATTATTACCAGGATAAGAGACAGCAGCTACTAATGAAACATAAACCAATGTGGCCGAGGATGTCATGCAAAGAGATGGTCCTTTGCTCAATCTAGGTGACAGGTAAGGTTCTAGAAACTTAAACTGTCCAATAGGAGAAGGAAAGAAGGAGAGAGGAAGAATATTTGGTTGAGTTTAAAAATCTCAGTAAACTAAACTTAGGACTAGGAGTGATTTCAAAAACTTAAATTCAAAGTCAGGTATGTGTACTGCTAAGACTACACAATTTAAATTGACTACTATACTTTGTGTATAGTTTAGACTTGAAAGAGATTTAGTAAGGTTTTGAGAATGACGGCAATAGCTATTTGGTAGAAAATAACAATAGTTTTCCCTAACTTGGACAATCTATACTACATTATTCTCATAAGAACTTATTAATAGTTTGTGCTAAGTTTTATCATTATTCGTGACTAAAAAGTTATAATAATTACTGTTAATATGGTGTATTTTTGTTTGGGATATTTTTGAGGAAAAAAATCCTTTGTATTTGTTTTAAACATTCACATATATCTCAAGTCAAAGCTTAGATTAGGTAACTTGTGAACTGTGTGCTTTGAGCGAGTTGGTCTGCAGGTCTGAGCTGCCTTGTTTCTTTAGTTTGTGTGTTGGGAATAAATACATTTGTCCTAGCTTCCTGAATCATTGAAAGGCTCAAAACCACATAGAAAAGTGCACTGAAAACAAGAAAGCTCTACAGGTTATTGCTTTATCAATATGTTGTACTAATATTTCTAAAGATTTTCAAATATAACATTTTATTTTTCATTACAACCAAGTATTTCTTAATCATTTATGAAATACAATCACTGGACTATGTAAATGGGTATGCTCCCTTCTGATACTAATTTGACATTCATAATTTGCAATATACTTTTCAATGTATAGAACTGAAAGAAAAGATTATCAAAAATATATTCTCACTTAATTTGTATATAATTTCAAAGTACATCATTAGACAAACTTGCCTTGGGAACTATTTTAAGGGTGAATGTAATTTTAACTTCCGCTGCTCCTCACTCCTAAAACAACAACAAAATACTGGATATTCAAGATTGAGGAACCTCTTGAATGGAAAATTGACTTTCTAATAAGTCAAATAAGCAAAATCTAGGTTTTAAGAAACCCTGGAGGAGGCTACAGAAGGACTCATTTACTGAGAATTCTCAGTAATTGCTTTCAGTTTTAGCCCAGGTTTTGTAGCCACCTTTTTTTCTTTACCTATTTATATTGTCTATGAGATGGCAGCAGCTAAAATATTCATAGGCACTTAGTTTGTCTTATAACTATTACCTAAATGAACAGTAAGATGTAAAACAATTGTCAAAATGCCAGTAACGTTTTCAGAGGAGATTTTGACCTGTGACCTCAGTAATTACCTTTGTGTGTCCAGAAAAGTAATCTGTTTTCTCTCTTCCATTCTCAAACAATTCCAAGAAACCAAGTGAAAACAACGCAATTGCAAAAGTTAATCCAAAAATATAAGAATTCATGTTGCATACTTATTAAATTTATGTTTAATACAAGAAAGGTGAATCCAAATAGATGGCTTTTATTTTAAATGTGTGATTCTAGAAACTTATAGTAGGAAGTTCATGAGAAACTGATGTAATTGCAAAGGGTATCAAGGTGGATTGAGAGCAGGAGATTGGTTGTGTTTAGGGACATTTGCTGATTTTTCTGTGCACTTAATTGCTGTGCCTATATTTCTATGTCGATAATCTAAGCTGAATCTAACCAAGCTAGAATCAGAAAGTGATGATCTTCACATCAGCATCTGCCAGCCAGAAGTACTTTGAGGAATAAGGATTTTCCTTTTTACTGCTGAGAAAAGAAAATAAATGTGGAATAAGGGGCACTATAAACCACTCTAACTGTGGTCCCATACGTTAATTTTTGCCAAGATATATGAAGTCATTTATTTTTCATTTCTACTATTTGGTTTGAATTTACCTATTGAGCAGCTTGTGGAAATGCAATAACTATAAACATTGTTCTGAAGGAAGAAAACTTATTTAAAGTGCAAATTAAAATAGTTTCTTTAGTTTTAGCGTTAAACTGCAGAGTGTCATTAATCTTTCCATAGAGCAGGATTTAGCAGAAGGCCGTAGTGAAATTTTTCATACTGCAATTTATCTTTTGTTCCATTAAAATAGAAGATATTCTAAAGCTTTGATTATAAACTTTCTATAATTCTTTTAGCCAATTTAGAAAAAAAGGTTAAAAAGATTATGGTCTCTTGGGACATTTTGATTCTGGAATTTGATATAAGGTTATAAATGAAGCGGTAGAAGATAATATACATAGGATCAATTCAATCTTACAAGAGTTATCTAAAAATGAATAATAAAGGTTCTTGCTGTTATAGTAAATTGTCTAATTTATATATTCTGCAAATATTTATTAAGTACCTATTATACTCTAGGGGATATTTTGGGACTTTGCTTTATAGGAAAATTGACAAAGCCTGGGTTCTCTTCAGAAAGTAGAATCTGAGACAAGGGCTTTCATGCAGGCTGTTAATTTTAGAAAGATATCCCAGGGAAGGAGGTGAAGCCCATGCAAGATTCCATTACCAGTTAGTTGCCATCATAAGCAACTGCAGTTTGATTATGCTGAGGACACTTTGAGGTACTGTGTCAAATGAGGTTTAGAAGCTTTATGGAATTGAAAGTAGAGCTTTTATCCACTGATAACCATCCCCTATTAGTCAAAACTTGCTCTATCAGACGTCGATGTGCTCAGAATCCTAGGATTTCCCAAGGACCAGAGTATCCAAGTAAGTTTCCATACAAGCGTGTCACTGAAGCCCAGGGCAGAATATTTAACTGTTGAGGAAATTCTGGCAATAAAAGAAGGCAAAGAAGAGTCTATTGATTATGTAAGCCAGTTGCAAAAATGCAGGGAATATATCATTCATATTAGCAAATGTATTTACTTATTCATTCAAGATGCCTACTGAGTGCTTATTATGTGCCAGAGACTGTTTTACACATCATGTTATAGCAATATGCTAAACAAAACATAATCTCTACTTTCAAGGAGTTAAGAAGAGTTGGAGAAAGGAAAAATATAAAGAAAATGATAGTTTATAAGATGATAATAGAGCAGAGTGGGAGAGGGAGCCCTGTAAATTTCTGAAGGAGCATAATTTGTAACATAATTAATAACTTCACAAGTTCTAGTGTGAGGTGTCTGGCGTGTTCAAAGGACAAAGAACAAAGGACAGAGGAACCATTGGGATGCCTTGAAAGATCTTTGACTTTTTTCCTGAGTAAGATGAGAAGCCACCAACAGGTTTAGAGCAGTGATGTACATAATGTGGGTTATGTCCCAGAATGATGATCCTGACTGTGGCATTGAGAATAAAGTGGAGGAAAGTACAAGACAATGGTGGTAAAAGTCCAACCAAGAGATTTTGAAGAATTGGAAGAGGGAGGTAGTGACAGAATTAATGGATTCTGGCATTTGGAGAAATGTATAGCGGACAGGATTTGCTGATGGATTCAATAAGGGATGTGAGAATTTTAAGAGGACTTCTAGACAACATGAAGAATGTTTGTTTATTTATTTGTTTGCTTGTTTTCTTTTGATTTTACTAGATGTATTAGTCCATTCTGACACTGCTATAAAGAACCGTCTGAGGCTGGGTAATTTATAGAGAAAGAGGTTGAATTAACTCACAGTTCTGCATTACTGGGGAGGCCTCAGGAAACTTACAATCATGGCAAAATGCAAAGTAGAGCCAGACACTTTCTTCACAGGGTGGGAGGATGGAGTAAGTGTAAGCAGGAGAAATGTCAGACACTTGTAAAACAATCAGATATTGTGAGACTCACTCATAATCATGAGAACAGCATGGGAGAAACTGCCCCCATTATCCAATTACCTCCACTTGCTCCTGCCCTTGACACATGGTGATTATTACAATTCAAGGCAAGATTTGAGTGGGGACAGAAAGCCAAACCATATCACTGGAAGAATGAAATTGTCGTGTATTAAGGTAGAGAGAAATGGATCAGTAGTTTAAAAAGGAGTGATATTTTGGACAAGTGGCATTTAGGAAATGTATTAGCCAAGTATATATGCCAGGTATACATTTGAGTATATGTAAGTACATTGTTAAACAGTGAGAATGGGGGTAGGGGAGGTGACTTAATCTTCCCCTATTAAATGGTAGATCAAATAAGATAACAAATAAACACTGAGTATTACAGTTAGCAACATGGAGTTTGTTATGGAGGAGAACTTATTGTTACTGAGGAGTTTGTTATAGAAGGAGCACTTTTCCCATGGAGTGATGGTCTTCCCATGGAGAGAAGCAGAAGGGAAGCAGAAGGGAAGCCTTGTTAGAGTATATTCAAGAAAGAAAGAGAAGGTAAAAGTTAGAAGCAGAATTATATGGAAATAGTGAAAGAATAAGGTAGTAGCCGGAAGGAATGTGTGATGAAGAGATAATTTTTCTTTTATAAGACAGAAGAAATAAAGATATATTTGTGTACTGAGGAGAAATGTCTACTGAGAGAGACATAATTAGTCTTGCAGAGAAGATAGTGAGATTGTATGAAGTGGTGTATTCATTTTCTAAAGCTGCCATCACACATACCACAAACTGGATGGCTTAAACAACAGAAATTTATTTCCTCAGCATTCTGGAGGCTGAAATTTCAAGATCAAATGTAGGCATGTTCTGTTTCTTCTTAGGCTTCTCTTCTTGGCTTGCAGATGACTGTCTTCTCATTATACTCACATGGCTGCCCCTTAATCTCTGAGTGTATGATCAGGTACCTCTCTCTGTCTGTTTCCTAATCTCCTCTTCTTGTATAAACCTCAGTCATGTTGGATTAGGGCCCACCCTAAAGAGCTCATTGCATTTAATTACATCTTTAAAGATATTATCTCCTAATACCATTACATTCTGAGGTACTAAGCATTAGGACTTCAAAGTACACATTTTGGGGAAATACATTTCAGCCCACAATGAGTAAATGGACTGGGGAATGAACAACATGGAAAATAAAATTTAATGCACAGATGGAGGGAGAGGACTTACAGTTACACAGAGAAACTAAAAAAGGCAGAAAATAAGATGCAGATGCTGTAGAAAAGTAGCTACGATGGGAAGTGTATAAAAGTTTCCTAATTATATTTATAGTTTTTTCAATGAAGTTAGAAGCAGTAACCAACTTTACATTCAGCAGTTAAGAATCCTGTTGAGAGTAAAGTTGGGAAGAAGATTCTAGGAGTTTGAGAAATTAGGACAACATATAGTTATTTAGCAGTGTGGTAGAACAAGACGAATTAAGAAATTTGATCTGATTTCTGGCTCTCCTCTTAAATATAGGGCTCATGAATTTGAAGTAAGATCAATCATAAGTTTTCTCTTCAAATTTGTTCAGCTTCAAAGGAACAGGCTTGAAGTTGATATTGAATTTTATTTTACCAGGGTTCGGATTTTGCCAGATGAATATAATGAATGGAAATGGGCAAGGCAGTAAATGATGTACTATGAAATCTAAACTGTTATAAAGAAGAAAGTGAGGAATGAAGTCAGAAAGGAAGAATGAAAGGGCATAGAATCAATAGCATGTTAGTCATAGACTGGTGAAAACTTATTAGGAGTAGGTGATTAGAGGGAGTGGAAACTGCTTCTATGCTTGAAACTGAAATTTGGAGTTGTTATTAATAATGATACCTCAGTGGAAATGAGGAGAGAGAAAGGCTGAAGTTGGAGGAATTACTATATCTATGAAGAAGTAAAAGTCAAAGAACTTTGAAGCCAGAGAATTGAGAGAAGCATCTCTATAGATAATTCTTAAGAATTACAACAGCAATTGTATTGCAAAGAGTGACAATAAATCGGAGTTAAAAATATTAAAGGGAGGAGGATGGGTCATTAGAGTCTCAGAAATAACTGCAATAGGGGAGTAGGGGGTTGCATTCATGGGTGGCATGACATTTAAACTTTTTTTTTCTTAACAGGGATACACAATTTGTCTCAAGTAGCAGTAGCAAGAAGCATCACCTAACTCACCTAACTACCAAACTCACCACTGAGCCCAAGAATACAGCCTGCGGTACAAGAGTACAGTATGAAGACCTGGAATCTCTTTCTTTTCCCGATGCTGGAATTGTATAGGCTGAGGAAGAGGCAGTGTTACAACTGGTTATATTGAATAAATATGAGTAGTTATAAAAGGGATCTTTCAAAGTATAATCAGCATATTTAGAATGGATTCATCTTTATACTCCTTTACAACACATAGAACTTTCTCAGAAATGCCTGTCAGTACCTGCCTTATTAATTTTTTTACTTAATTAACAAACATTGGTAGAACAATTACTTAGTGTCAAATACTGTTCAAAATACTTGGAGATGTTAACCAGGTAATTTTCATAACTATTCTAGGAGAGAGAAACTATCTATCTAGAAGATAGTTATTCTAAGAGAGTTATTATCCCATCTTAAAAAATAAGAAATCTGAGGCATAGAGTTTAAGTCAATTATTCCAAGTCATATTTTAATGGAAATTAACATATTTTTAAAATCTTAGATTCAAGTAAAGGAGTTACATATGAGAAGTTAAGACTCTGTTGGAGTTTTCACCAAGAGTGTTAATTGTTCAGTCATTACTTATTAATAGTGAAAAAAAAAGCTATCTCTAAAACTAAGCAATTTGACACAAAATCATTCATCCTAAATTATCAGGGTGTGACCTAAAGAACTGATGTAAATGTTTAGTTTGGCCAAAAACCCCACATTTTTCAAGTGTCAAGTTTTCTCAGACATTTCTCAGCATACTGTATATGAAAGAGTGAGACTAGATCCCCGACTCTAAAGAGCTTACCTTCTCCTTGAATGCCATGTCAACAGAGGTGTGGACAAGGAAGGCAAAGAAAGTTGTGGAAGCACAGAGAGGAAAGGATCCCACTCTGGGGATATTTACGAAGGTCCCAAAACTGAGGGTAACATTTGACCTCAGCAGAAAAGACAGATAGCCAGGCTGCAGGCAGAGCAATCCAGGCAAAGCAAACTCAAGGGTTAAGAAAGGTGACCAATTCAAAGGTCACTTAAAGGCAGACCACATTCCGGCGATGGTGAGATACATATCATGCCTGAGTGCAGGTGTCTCCATTAAGGATGAAGAAACAGGCTTATAGCAAGAGTGATATGATCATGTTAACTTCAGTAAAACACATATGACAGGTCTAGATTGGAGAGCGTCTAGTGTGATGATGAGCTAGAGGGTGGGCAGAAATAACCCAGGAGAAAAAGCACCAAGCTCACCCAGCACCAAATTCCTCCTTGCTCTGTCTTATTCATTCGTGTTGACATCCTTAAGATCATTCCTGCCTAATGTCCTCTCAGTACAGATTTTTGCATATGATTTGCCTTTCGTATGTAATGTTTGTCCCTTTCTAGTTAACTCTTACTCATCTTTTAGATTCATATTAAATTGTCAGTTCCCCAAAGAAGTCTTTCTGACCTTCCTGACCAGGTCTACTCTCCCTTTCATATGCTCCAATAACACCTCTTATTCTAGCACTACACTCAAGGGTGAATTTACGTTTATTTACAGAATCATTTAATCAGTGTCTGTCCCCAGAGTCTAGGCTATTAGACTGTAAGCTTACAGAAGGTAGTGATTCAGGTCATGTTTTGCTCATCTTTATATTCCCAAAACAATGCCAGACACATAATCAGTACACAAAAATATCAACTGAAGACATGAAAGTTTGAACTAAGGAAATGGAAATTAAAAGTGAGGAGTAGCTGGGAATTTTGAAATAAGTGAATGCATAACTAAGTAAATATTGCGTGATGTTATTTTAAAATTAACTCACATTTAAGAAGTAACTCTTAAAAATATATAGTGATGTTTCATATTAACAAACATTAGAAAGAGAATTAGAAAAGAAGACGTGTATTCACTTATTTGATCTGAAAAATTGAATAGATATACAATTTTCTACAGTGAATGAAGAAATTGTGGAAATGTCATGTTTCCTCTTCCTAGAATTTCTTCTCCTGCATTTTCTTCTTACTCTATTGCCTTCTTGCTACCCTCATCTAATTGATATTTCAAGGCATAGCTAAAACCCATATCCTTCATAATGTCTATTAAAATATTCAATCAATATTGATTAATAGATTGCTACATTCAAACCCCTAGGTCTGGTTAATGTGTGTTTAATTATCTTTTCTTCCTGATTTCACAGGTAAAATATTCACAACAGTAATAGATCTTATACAAGTACCAGCAGGAAGCTAACTGAATGATTGATTAACAACACATGGAGTCATTTTTTCACTCCCAACAAATATTTTTCCTGATGGCAGAATATGTGGATTTCAAATACGATAATAACTATGTATCTTACCTATACTCTTTTAAGGATATAAATTTGTTGTCAAGTAACAAATTGTTTTACTAATTTTCTATTGCTTACTTTGACCTCCATTTTTTTTTAATTTTATGCAAGAATCAAGATCTGAAATCCTAAGTCCAATATTAACAGCTGGCAGCTGTATCATGAAGCCTATAAGAAAAACCCCACAAAACCCAGTTTGTTAAGATTAACCAAATTAAGTAAATTAGTGAATTGTTATAAACAGTATCTATCTTTTCAAATCTGTGCCTTATATCTTTTAATAAAATATAGGAGCTTAGTTTCATGTAATATTTCACCTAATTTCCCTCTTGCTGCTTTTTCATGTGTGAACCCATTTTTCTCTGCCAGGTATCTAGGAGGTACTTTTGAGTAATACTTGTCTTCCATTTCCCATGAGACAAATCACTTGGCTATTGTATTAAAAGACTGAATAAAAGAATCTCCAAAGAACTGAAACAGATTTACAAGAAAAAAAAACTAATAAGCCCATTCAAAAGCGTGCGAAGGATATGAACAGACACTTTACAAAAGAAGATATACATGAGGTCAACAAACATATGAAAAAATGCTCATCATCACTGGTCAGTAGAGAAATGCAAATTAAAACTACATTGAGCTATGATCTCACACCAGTTAGAATGGTGATTATTAAAATATCAGGAGAAAACAGATGCTGGAGAGGATATGGAGAAATAGGAACCCTTTTACACTGTTGGTGGGAGTGTAAATTAGTTCAACCATTGTGGAAGACCAGTGTAGTGATTCCTCAAGGACCTAGAAATAGAAATTCCATTTGACCCAGCAATCCCATTACTGGGTGTATATCCAAAGGATTATAAATCATTCTACTATAAGGACACATGCACACAAATGATCATTGCAGCACTGTTTACAACAGCAAAGACCTGGAACCAAGCCAAATGCCCATCAGTGATAGACTGGACAGGGAAAATGTGGCACATATACACCATGGAATACTATGCAGCCATAAAAAACGATGAGTTCGTGTCCTTTGTAGGGACATGGATGAATCTGGAAACCATCATTCTCAGCAAACTGACACAAGAAAAGAAAATCAAACACCGCATGTTCTCACTCATAAGTGGGTGTTGAACAGTGAGAACACATGGACACAGGGAGGGGAGCATCACACACTGGAGTCTGTTGGGGGAAAATAGGGAGGGACAGCAGGGAGTGGGGAGTTGGAGAGAGATAGCATGGGGAGAAATGCCAGATATAGGTGATGGGGAGGAAGACAGCAAATCACACTGCCATGTTTGTACCTATGCAACAATCTTGCATGTTCTTCACATGTATCCCAAAATTTAAAATGCAATTAATAAAAAAGGAAAGAAAAAAAAGAATCTTTTAAATGACAAATAAGATATAATAAATCAGTAACAAGTATCTTCGTTATTGTTATTATTTCTTTTAACTTTGTACCCTTAGAAATGAATTTAGTATTGTGTTCTTTGTGGTACAAATTTATTTTATTTCTAATAGAAATATTCTTAATATAATAAAACCTATCCAATTATATACATTTAGAGAATTGGAAAAACTGATTGTGCTAGAATAAAATAAATTAAAATTATCCAAAAGCTATATTAAAGGGCCACAATTTATGTAGCAGGTTGAAAATAAACATATACAGGGTCTTAGTGTGCGTGCACACTTGAGAGAGAGAGAGCATGTGTGTGTGTGTGTGTGTGTGTGTACTACTGTGTTGCAATTGTATATAGAGAAATTAAAAAGGCTTTCATGAGAAAAACTTATAACAGTTGTGCAAGACCTTTTACACTCTTCCTGTTGGTCTTATCTGTAAATTGAGAACAATAAAATCTGCCATTCTGCCTTGTATAATTACTGAAGATCTAGTATAAATTTTATATAAAAATGCTTTAAGTATCAGAAATATTTGGCACAACAGTGTGCTAAATACTATATTAGCATGATGTAATTAGTTGAAACAAGTACTACTAATATAGTAACAATATAGCTAGCATTCATTGAGAGTGATTTTCATGTACTTACTAAGTCCTTTATGTGCATTTTTTCATTTAATCCTCACAACAGCCCTATAACATACTTACTGTAATATTCCATGTTTTAAGATGAAGAACTTGTGGCTAAAAGTATTAAAGGATTTTCTTAAGGTCACACAAGAAGGAAATGCAAAGTCAGAGTTGACCCATGACTGAATCACCAGCAAACCCAAACCCTTATCCTTTAGGCTTAATACTTCTTACCCCTACTGATTTTAGTTGGAACCCTGCCCCCCGCCTCCTCGAGCTCCCACTTCGCTGCATACACCTCTTACCCCGGCACTTTTCATATTGTATTTTAATTACAGTTGTGTCACTTAATGTTGGCAACATGTTCTGAGAAATGTGTTATTAGGCAATTTCCTCATTGTGCAAACATCACAGAATGTACTTACACAAATCTATGTGATGTACACTACTACATACCTAGGCCGTATGGCAAAGCCTATTGCTACTAGGCTACAAACCTGTGCAACATGTTACTATACAGAATACTGTAGATAATTGCAACACAGTGGTGTCTATGTATCTAAACATATCTAAACACGGAAAAGGTATAGTAAAAATACCGTGTTATAATCTTACCACCATTGTATATGCTGTCTATTGTTGACTGACAAGTCATTGTGGGGCACGTGACTGTATTTGTGTACCTACCTTCTCCACTGGACTGTGAACCCATTAAAAGCAATGCTGGAAACTCGCCCATCAAGCATAGATAAAAGAGTAGTAAACATTGGCTTAATGACTGCTTGAATGCATATTCATTTCTTGTTTGAATCAGAATGACATCATCTGTAAGTAATAATAATTATCAACATGTATTAAGTAACTCAAATCTCCATCACAGTTCTTATAAACATTTAGTGCCAAAAGAAAAATGAAACTCAATTCCTCCTATCTCAAAATAAACACTGCTTTTAAAATTTTCAATATTTTGGGCTGCCTTTGATTTGTGTTACTTATTTCATTTGATAAGTTAATGAATATATTTGTGATTTAATTATTGATTAAAATACATTACAATATATATTTTAAAAACCACATATGTAGTGCTTCTTATAAGTGAAATATTGTAAGTGTTTCATTAGTTTAACCCTTAAAACAATCCTGTGAAGAAGACACTAGTATTACTTCTGTTTTCCGGAAGAGCAATTTAGCAACTTGTCATGGTTGCACTGCTTGGAGGAAGTAGCAGCATCTAAACACCTGCCATCTGGCTTCAGACCTGGACTCTTAACCATTTCACTATCATCTCTGAGTTTCATGGGGTCTGGCATTCTGCTAATGGCCCATAAGTCAGAGAGGCTCCAGGATTTTTCCTAATATTTTTGGAGAATCCTTTCCCCACAGTAACTCCCACTCTTTCCTTTTTATTGGGCATTTTTAAAGTAAGGTTTATTGAAGTATAATTTGCAATGTAATAAAATTTACCTTCTCTCAGGTTCATTTAAGTGGGTTTTGATAAACATGTACAATTACAAATCCAGTGCCACAAACAGGATATGGAATATTTGCATCAACACCCGAATGTTCCCTTGTTTATTCATTCATCTGTTGATGAACACTTGAGTTGCTTTTACCTTTTAGCTATTATAATTAATACTGCTATAAACATTTGCTTGAGCAAATATCTATTCAAGTCCCTACTTTAAAATATTTTGGGTATAGACCTATAGTAGAGTTACTGGATCTATAATACTTCTATTTTTATTTATTTTATTTTTTTTGAGGAACTGTCCTACTGTTTTCTATAGCAACTGAAACATTTTCCCACCCACAAGGCATAGTGGGTACAATTTATTTCCATTCTTGCCAATAATTGTTATTTCCTGTTTATTGATAGCCACCATTCTAAATAAGTGTGAGACGGTGTCTCATGGAAGTTTTGAGATGCATTTTTCTAATAATTAGTGATTTTGAGGCTATTTTCACATGCTTATTAGCCATTTGTATATCTTCTTTGGAGATATATCTATTCACATTCTTTGCTCTTTTGAAAAATTGATATTTTTAAATTGTTGAATTATAGGCATTCTACATGTTTGACTTATTAATTCCTTAATAGAAATATAAGTTGCAACCTTTTTTGCATTATATGGAGTGTCCTTCCACTCTGCTAGTTTTGTCCTTCAATGCACAGAAATTCTATTTTTGATGTAGGTCAATATATCTAAATTTATCTATTTTTTCTTTCATTCACTATGTTTTTCACATCATATAAAAAATTTTACCAAATACAATGTCATGTAGCTTTTCCTCTATTTTTTTTTCTGAGTTTTATAATTTTAGGTCTTACATTTAGGTCTTTGATCCATTTTGAGTTTATTTTTGTATATAATAGAACTTGAGGGTCCAACTTTACTCTTTTCATGTGATTATTCAGTTTTCCTAGCATTATTTGTTTAAAAGAATTTCATTTTCCTGTTGAATGGTCTTGGCACCCTTGTCAAAAGTACTTTTACCATATTTGTGAAGATTTATTTCAGGTATCTCTATTCAATTCCATTAGTCTACATATGTCTGTCTGCATACCAGTACCACACTGTGTTGATTACTATAGTTTTGTACTGTGATTTTTGTACTCTAGTTGAGAAATGCTTGCCTCATCAAATGTGACACACATTTTTAATACTTTTTTCCTTAAAGTTTTATAATTTTGCACTTACTTTCAAGTTTATAAACTACTTCAAGTTAGTTTTTATAGGTAGAATGAGGTAAAAGTCAAATAATATTTTTTCTTATACTGAATGTCCCATTTTTGCAGAACTTTATGAGGAAAAGGAAATCCTTTCTTCACATCGCCAACATTTACACAAATCAACTGATTACATTTGTAGATGTGTATTTTTTCTTTTAACTTTCTACTGTGTTTCATTGATTTGTATAACTATTATTTAGCCAGTACCAAACTCTCTTGATTATTGTGGCCCTAGAGTAAGTCTTCATATCAAATAATGTAAATTCTCCAATTTTATTCTTTTATTTTAAAATTATTTGCCTATTCTAGTCCATTTTCATTTTTATATAAATTTTATAAATAATGTCATTTTCTACTAAAGATTCACTGGCTTTTTGATTCATTTTGCACTGAATCAATTGATTAATTGATGTAACTTTTTAACAATATCGAACCTTTACTCTCTGAATATGTTATATGTTTTCTTTGTTTATCCTTCTTCAGTTCTATTAGCAAAGTTTCATGGATCTCAGTATACAAAATTAGCACTTTTAAAAGATTTATTGTATTTCCTGCTTAATAATACTCTTCATTTCCATTTATATTTCAGTTTTATATTATTTGTATTTCAATTTCCAAACATCTGATGCTAGTGCATTGTAATACAATTTAGTTTTGTATATGGTCTTGTATCCTGCAGCCTGGCTAAAAACACAAATGAGTTATAATAGCTCTTGTAGATTCTTATAGGCAATTGTGTTGACTTCAAATAGACATAGTTCCATTTCTTTATTTCCAATCATGATGTCTCTAATCTTTTTTTCTTGTCTAACTTCACTTGTTAGAACTCTATCCAACATTGAATTAAAATGTGGAAATTAGACACTTTTGCCTTAATCCCAGTCTTAAAAAGAAAGAATTCAGTCTTTCAGCATTAAGTATGATATTTGCTGTAATGTGTGTTTGTATGTGTGCCTTACTCTGGAAGAGACTCTCCCCTCATCTCCTGTCTGTAATCATTCTCATAAACAAACTATGAGAGTCAGAACAAGCTTGAAAATGAATGCCCATCTAATAGTTGTTGGGGATTCTCAGGTTTCTAATCTGTCACGCTAGACCAGACCACACTTACTATTTAAGAATTCAGTAATAATTCTCATTGTTTGTTCTAATCCACTTCCACGGTCGCCACGTTTTCCTCCCATTCTCTGCCAAGATTAAAGAGCTGATTTGTCTCTTCTCTCCTCAGAGGAACTTGTCACCCTTTGCAGTTCAGATCTACTGGTTACTTTACAACCTCAAAAAAATAATAATTTTATAATGTATTTGGCCTTTTCTTCTTTATGCATGTTGAGCAATATTCTCTTGTAGCTTTCTACACTCTATTTGGAAATAGAATTCTCTCCTCTTTTCTGTTTTACATTGAAAAGTATCCAAATCATATTTGATTTCTACTTCAGACTCAAACTATAGCCTGAAGCTATAGCAAGTATATCAAGGCTGGGCAGAAACATAATTTTCTGGCTTTGCCATTCTGATTCGTTCAACATTCAATCAGGGTACACTCACTTCTCTGAGCCTTATTCTTTCCAAAATCATCTGATCCAATAATAAAGGAGCTAGAGGTAGTTACAGAAATTATATTTGTATTTGCCATCTCTAATTTTAATTACTTCTCTGATAGAATATACAGAATATTGCATTGTTAGGTTATAAATGAAATATATACTGTAGTGAAATTAGCATTTTACCTCCATTTCTTAACTGAGAACAAGAAAACAATTGCATTAAAAATAATATAAACAATTTTTGAACTCTGTAATTTCTTATACAAAAAAGGCAGCAATAGTATGAAAATTAGTTTAAAATAAATAGCTAAATAATTTACTGTATTTTAGAAGTTTGTGTGCATGTTTCAATATAAAATCAAAATTACTGTATAAAGTTTATAGATATGCTCAACTGACTTCTTGTGCCTCTGGGTTTTCAGTTGCTTTGGCCCTACTATGTTTCACTCACTTGCTCTAACTAAATTGAAGTACATATAATACAAATATCTGCCAATTTATTAAGAAGTTTGAGCTTTTTAAAGACAGGATACAACTATGAGAATATCACTTGGCTTAATGTAATCACTTATGTTAAAAAATATACACATACATATAACCTACAGAAATTAAGAAAAACATAAAGAGATTAAGGCAATGAGTTGATTAGCTCTGGAGAATTACAATGAAAATGTGGATTGTCCTTTATAATATTCCAAATTAATTAATTTTTATTTTTAATAATTACATTAGAGAAGTTACCAATTAATCTAGAAATTATTTGTTAAGATAACTTCAGAGTTTTGTCATTAATGCTTTTGAGTTATCTAAACTCACCTTCCTCAAACAGCAAAGTGGAGCAGAAGACACAGTTGATTCCATTTTAGGCTCTGGACTCATTTTTTATACAACAAAAGTTTTTTTGAACAATCTTAAGTAAATCAGCAGTCTGTTAGATATTGGAGACTTAACTGTAAATAAGTAAGTGTAATGCCTGAATCCTGACCTTTATGGTTGTAAAAATAAACAAGTAATTACAATAAATTTAGATGGTGTATTAGTCTGTTTTCACATTGTTTGTAAAGACATACCCAAGACTGGGTAATTTATGAAGGAAAGAGGTTTAATTGGCTCACAGTTTCACAGGGCTGGAGAGGCCTCACATTCATGGTGGAAGGTGAAAGAGGAGCGAAGTCATGTCTTACATGGTGACAGGCAAGAGAGCTTATGCAGGGGAATTCCTGTTCATAAAACCATCAAATCTTATGAGACTTATTCACTGCCATAAGAACAGCACAGGAAAAACCCATCACTGTGATTCAATTACCTCCCACTGGGTCCCTCCCGTGACACTTGGGGATTATTATAATTTGAGGTGAGATTTGGGTAGAAACACAGCCAAATCATATCAGATGGTTACTTTATCAGGAGAAGTGGAAGGGATTTTGTAGGTGACAATATGGCAGTTCAGTTTATTCTTGGGACTTTTGAAACCACATGCTAAGTTTTACGTTTCAGATTTGCTATTCTGAATGTTTACAATGGTGTACAGCAGATAAGAAGCACACACAGAAACATTTGTAGAATGAAAATGTAATGAGACTAATTTGCTAAAGATAATTTACCAAGAAGTTCTGGGCAGTCATTAAAGATGATGGTTTTGCTGCAACGTTTATCTTCATTTATATGACCTCATGTTCTAGACTACAAAACGTCAATGAAGATTCTCTTTAGACGTTTTCTCCACATTACATTTGAAGTATGGGGATGCTTGAAATCTTGTAAGGCACCCATAGAAAGTGGACTCTTCCTGAGTAAGTTCTTCTAAACTCTGCCCTTTTCTTCAACAAGAACCTTTTTTAAAAGCAGAGTTAAACAGAATCAGAAGGTTAACTGTTTACATCTAGCAAAACATCCAAGATATCTGTACCTGTAGCATATTAAAAAGTATAGAAACTCAAGCTGTGATAGTAATAGTAAAATTTGCTTAGACTTTCTGTAAAATACATAGATCATTTAGGAAAATGGTTTTCAAAATATGGCCTATTAATTACTGTTGTCTTAGAAGTCTTATCATGTGGTTCCCACTTGGCTTAGTATTTTTAAAAGAAAAAATGATTTTTTTTACACACATTTTACAAATTTGAAAGGCATAGCTAATTTTAATTTTCACAGGAACTTCTGCCATGCTTTTTAGTAATATTTTATTCTTCAAGGTTTATTTTGGACTGGTTAATGTGTCTCAACTGACATTCATGTGATAGAAAAAAAATCCTTTCTATCTTTTCACATGACATGTTATTGTATGTTGTAGTTTTAAATTTATAATTTTGGTTATTCTTGTTGTGCTTTATTGTATCTGTACTTCATTAAAATGAATTGAAAATTCAAAAGTGGTTTATTAAAGAAAATAGTAATTAAATTACTAAATATCTGAAAATGAATTTTATTAGAAAGCTGCTCAATTTTTTCCTTAAGGTAAGGTCAATATATCACCAATTGCAAACTCACACAATAGTGAAAAAAACATCATAGAAGGTTTTTTTTATTATTTCCATAATGTATAGGGACCTCTCTGATAAACCAAACTATACTTTACAAAATAGGCACCATGTGAGGTGATGGACATGTTAGTTAGCTCGATTGTGGTGATCATTGATATATGTGTATATGTACATACATTAAAACATCATATGTAAGAGTTAAATATATACAATTCCTGTTTGTCAATTATACTTCAATAAAGCTACAAATTTCTTAAGAACAAAGAAAGAAAATAAATAGAAAGTAAAAACAATATGAAATTGATTAACTTCACAGCCTAAGAAACGAGAGAGCACACCATTACAAAGGTATCCTTCCATATTATACTTCTTCACATCAATAGGATATGAATATTTGCTCTGAGAAAGCAAACCAAGTCATTGATAATTTTTAACTGGATTATTATATTGGACATTGCATAAAATCAATGTCTTTTGACACAGATTACTGACTGTATTAGACCATTCTTGAGTGGCTATAAATACCTGAGACTGGGTAATTTATAAAGAAAGGTTTAATTGGCTCACAGTTCTATACAAAGTACAAGATGCAAGGTGCTAGCATCTGCTTCTGGTGAGGGCCTCAGCAGGCATACAATCATGGCAGGAGGCAAAGTGAGGGGGCAGACATCTCACATGGCAAGAGTGAGAGCAAGAGTTGGGTCAAGATGCCACACACGTTTAAACAACCAGATCTTAGAAGAACTCACTCACTATTGCAAGGACAGTACCAAGAGGATGGAACTGTTCCACTCTTGAGAAATCAGCCCCCATGATCCAATCACCTTCTCCTAGGCCCCAACTCTAACACTGGGGATTACAATTCAACGTAAGATTTTAAATGAACAACATCAAAACTGTATCACCAGATTAATTCAAGTGTTTGTCATAGCAATTTGCTCTGTAGTTGGACACATTTTCAATGTCAAGTACACGTATGAAAAGGTCTCAACTTTTTGCACTGTGTATCTCAGAAAGCTATGATACAAGAAAACTAGTAATTTAATTTATTTTCTCAGCTATTTCGCAGATTAGAAAAGATTATATTGAGTTAATCATTGAAGGAATAGCAGCAATGCACATACCTGAGCATCAATCCACATTCTGGCTTTAAAAAATAATAACTTATTAAGGTGACATTCACGTAAAATAAAATCAATTATTTTTATAAGGAGCAATTCAGTGACATTTAGTACATTCACAGTGTTTTGCATCTACCACTTCTACTTTCAAAACATTTTCATTACTCCAAAGTAAAATTTTTAATTATTAAGATTTTTCCCCATTTTCCCTTCTTTCAAACTCTTGATAACTTATAAATCTGCTTTCTGTTTCTATAGATTTGCCAATTCTGGATATTTCATATAAATTCAGTCATACGATATATGAACTTTTGTGTCTGATTTCTGTTACTTAGCAAATGTTTTAGAAGTTTCTCTATGATGTGGCCTCTATCAGCACTGTATTTTTTATGGCTGAATAATATCTCATTGTATGTATATACCTCAATTTACTTTTATTGATAAACATTTAGATTGTTTCTGCCTTTGATTCTTGTCTATAACGGTGCTATGAGCATGTGTGTTCATTTTTAGTACCTGCTTTCAGTTTATTTGTGTAAATTCCCAGGAGTGATATTGTGAGGTCATATGAGTAATTATATTTTTAACTTTTTGAAGATCCACAAGTTTTCCATGGTGATCAAATCATTTTGTATTGCAATCAGCAATGTACTGGGGTTCTAATTTCTCCACATCTTTACCATTACTAGCTATATTTAAAATTACAAACAAACTATAATCAAATACTTAAGTGGTATCTTACTGTGATTTTATATTTTACTTTGCTCTTTCTTTCTTTCTGTTTTTTCTTTCTTTCTTTCTTTCTTTTTCTTTCTTCTTTACTTCCTTCCTTCCTTCCTTTTCTTTTTCTTTCTTTCTCTCTTTTCTTTCTTTCACTTTCT
>PVKP010017864.1:0-45269 GCA_004027715.1 Plecturocebus donacophilus | reverse complement strand
TTTCTCTCTTTCATTCTTTTTTTTTTCTTTCTTTTGCTGTTTCTTTCTCTCTCCTTTTCTAAAATCTCTTCCTCTTTCTCTTTCATTCTTTTTCTTCTTCCTTTTGCTGTTTCTTTCTTTCTCCTTTTCTCTCTTTTTCTAAAATCTCTTCCTCTTTCTCTCTTTTATTCTTTTTTTTTTTTAAAAAAAAAAGAAGCTCAAAACCAAGTTCTGCTTTTTATTACAATAGCCTAGCTCAAGTGGAATTTTGGAGGGTAGATCTAATTTATTCTTCTTCATTCCTCTATTTAGGGCTTTTAATTTAGCCATTATTTAAAAATAAAAAACATTTATAATGGAAAACTAGAAATGTATTAAAAAAACAGGTGTCACCCATAATCCCTGATATAACATTTATAGAAGGAGAAAATTTTAAATGAGATACAGGAATAAAATCAGAAAAGACAAACCTATGGAAAACAAGCCCTTCAAAATGAGGATTTATTGTTATTTCTAAGCTGGTTAGATGAATAATTAAGTCAAAGATGATCAGCTAATAGAATGTGACTGAGGATTGTCTTCTCAGGCAAATAGCTAGAGGAAATGTAAGTGAGTACACCCCAAATGAGAGTAATCTGGCAATACCAACCAGATTACAGGTGCATATATCCTCTACCCAGCAATCCAACTTTTGGAAATCCACGCCACAGATTTGCCTGAACATGTATGAAATCCGTTATTCAGGTTATTCACTGTTCAAGGTTATTCACTACAATGCAGCATTGTTTGTAGTAGCAAAAGACTAAAAACAACCCAAATGCCCATTGATAAGGCCTTGTATAAAAAACGACATACATACACAAAATGCAGCTGTTAAAAAATGAGAAACAGCTCTGTGACATATTGTTGAATAGAAAAAAAAAAGGAAAAAAATACTTCAGTTGACTATAAGAAACATCTTACTATCATTAACTTTTTAAAAAGAAAATAAATCTTTACTATTTGGTTCTTCACAGAAAACATTTGTAGACTCCTGGTCCAAATAATGGCATATTTTTCTTCTTCGTCTTTTTTTTTTTTTAAATAGGATCTTGCTGTGTTGCCCAGGTTGGACTAGAGCTCACTGCAGAGTTTGAGCTCACTGCAGCCTCAAAATCCTGGACTCAAGTGATCTTCCCACCTCAGCCTCCCAAGTCGCTAGAGGACTACAAGCACACACCATCATGCCTGGCTTTTTTTTTTTTTTTTTTTAGTTTTTGTCAAGATGGGGATCTCACTATCTCATTGAGATTGGTCTCAAACTCTTGGCCTCAAGTGACCCTCCCACTTTGGCCTCCCCAAGAATTAGGAATATAGGCATGAGCCACTTCACCCAGCCAAAGGGCATCTTTTATATGTTCTTGGTGAAGTAACAGAAGTACAAACAGTTACCTTATAAGTACAGATAGTTAATTTCCTCTTCCTAGTTTCAGTGTTTCTCTGTAGTAATGTATTACACATCTGGAAGACCTGTTGCATGACAGCATCTTGTCTCAGGTCATCACGGCCCTTCAGAATAATTAAGCATGAATTAACAAGTACAGTTCATTTTATTACAAAAATACAGTCATCTGAGAATAGCAGAGTACTTAGAAACCAATCTGAGCATCTGTGCACCTTTTCTTTTTGAGGCAGAGTTTTGCTCTTTTTGCCTAGGCTGGAGTGCCATGGCACAATCTCGGCTCACCTCAACTTCTGCCTACTGGGTTCAAGCGATTGTCCTGCCTCAGCCACCCAAGTAGCTGGGATTACAGGCACCCACCACCACGCCTAGCTAATTGTGTATTTTTAGTACAGACAGGGTTTCCCCATGTTGGTCAGGTTGGTCTCCAACTCCCGACCTAAGGTGATCCACCCGCCTCGGCCTCCCAAAGTGCTGGGAATACAGGCATGAGTCACTGCGCCTGGCCCTGTGCACCTCTTAACAGTCTCCCAAATAATTAAGGACCTACTGACATTCTTTCATTTAGAATAAGCCACAACATTGAGTAAGCACACTGATTTAGAAAAAGAAGTTTCCCCTCGCTACTTCTGTAGCTCTATTAACTGGAACTCCCCCATAGGAAGGCATACTGCAAACAACTGAGTAAAGCAGCACTGTGTCTTTCCACCACTCCCCAGTAGGATTCAAAGAGCTCATGAGCAAATGATAAGGGAAGAATGCTCTCCCTTTCTGGTACATTAAATAGCACTTGGCACAGTACCAGACCCAGTATACTGATGCAAAGGACTTAAACTTGTACTGTTCAAAGAAATAAGAGACAGACACTAAAGTATTTTTTCACAAAAAGCAAGCTTACTGTTAACCTTATCATGTCTGTATATGTTAATGGTATTCTTTTACTTGAATCAACCATACAATAATGATGGTCTTTCAGAGACACACAGAAAAATGAAGAAAAACTTTCTGGTTCTAGAAAATAATGCATTTCTAGTCTACAAATTCTCCTCATTTGTCATTATTCAAAATAAAGACAAAAGCCCAAATAAAGCAGAAAGAAAATATCAACTAAAATTATTCATCAATAAAACTCTAAGGGCTAAGCCAGAGAAGGGATGGCTCACCTTAACAAGTTGTCTCCTTTCCTTGCCATCGGAACCTACACAGTCTATTATTTTTGGTAAATTTACACCTCCTGCTAAGCGAAATTCTGCTCTAAATGACTGTACAGTCACCAGATTTCCATATTCTCCTGTGGGGTCCACCTAATAAAAGTATAAACATGATAATAGGTCAGATGCACTATTTGCACTTACAGAAAAATAAATTATAAATGGCAATTTTAATATTAAACAGAGGAACAAATGACAAAATGACAAGGTTAAGAACTGGAACTATAACTTTACTGTTTAATGAAAGATTCACTAATACATGTAAAGTCATCTGAGAAATAACTCCTCACAAAAACATAATAAAGTAAATTTTGGAAAACAGTAGAAGGAGTTTTCTGGATTATAACTACTAAATCTGGCATTTTCAGGAAATACCCGGCTAAGTAACTTAGCTAATACAGCTAGAAAAATAGTAGTCAATCCACATGGTACAGCTACATTTCAAATCAAGTAACTAGATACTAAGCACTAAACTGCAAAATGAAAAGACTATGTATTTAAGATTATCATTTTCCAAACTATAATCCTTACTATAGTTTGGAAAATGAAATTACTTCCATTATTTCTTGCCCACATGAAATTACTTCCATTATTTCTTGCAGTAAAAGAATATTAGAACAGAGCTAAGTGTATCATGCATATAAAGTTAACTTAATATTACAGTAATACTGATATATCACAGCCAATAATACATTTTACTGCACATAGAATTTTTAAAAGCAATATATAACAATTGGGAACTTTCTTGCCAAGTCAAAAATTAATCTTTGCTTAAGCACATGGAAACTGTCCTTCTGTCCAACGAAGGTAACAGTCTATAGAACTTCATAAGAAAGATGTGAGGCGTAGAACTGAAGGCAATGGAAAAGAAAGCAGGAGACGCTTTTGAATATTTCAGGGCTTGGGCAAAGAAAATCTAATACTGAGAAACTATAGGTTGAAACGTGAAATGTGCCAATATTTAACAAATTTTGACCTACATAAAAATACTATTTCAAATGGTTTAATCTAATCAAAAAATTAGTTTTTAGAAAAATCAAGAGTTAATTGTAAATTACCTTAATTTCCATAGTAGGGACAACAACATCTTCTAAATTCTTAAGTTTAGTAATTGGCTGGTCTGGTGGAATGTTTATGCCTTCTGTATTTAAAAATGAAGAGATTTTAGTGGCAAATTGAGGAACAGCATTGAAGGTCAAGCAGAAAAAGTCAGCAGATGCTACCGGCCCCAACTTGTTGCTAATCTGTGGTTCAGGCTCTGATTGAGAAATGAAGACTGGGTTTTGGCCACTATGTAGCTCAGGGTCAAATCTCCACAGTGGTTAATGTAACTTCAAGTAAATTTGCGGGTTACCTGACAGGGGTAATTAGACCAGATTCCACCTGGGGAACCAGACTGAGCATCTTAAAATAATTACGTAATAGTTTGCATAGTACATAGATAACATATTCCTGTCACATTACTATTAAATGCAACTAAAAGACATGTCAGTATTTTTTGTTTGCTTAGAGAAATAATATGTGAAGTCTCATTCTTGTTTTAAAGTAATAAGAATTTAAACATGAAGATATGATTCTGAATAGAACAAAATACAATTATTAAAGTATGGGGAGATACTTTGGAAGCAAATGCATATTTAGAAACTAGTCACAAAACCAAAGATTCCAGCAGCTTATAATTATTTGAATGGACACAGCAAGAATAATAATTAAATAATGGCATTTTAGTACATACGGAAGAAATGGTAATGCCTTTTTTTTTTTTTTTTTGAGACAGAGTTTCGCTCTGTTGCCAGGTGCCAGGCTGGAGTGCAGTGGCGCAATCTTGGCTCACTGCAACCTCCACCTCCCGGGTTCAAGCAATTCTCCTGCCTCAGCCTCCCGAGTAGCTGGGACTACAGGCACTCATCACCACGTCCAGCTAATTTTTGTAGTTTTAGTAGAGACGGGGTTTCACTATGTTGACCAGGAAGGTCTCGATCTCTTGACCTTGTGATCCATCCACCTCGGACTCCCAAAGTGCTGGGATTACAGGCGTGAGCCACCGTGCCCAGCCAATGCCTTTTTATTTTTAAGTCCCAGGGCACAGTTTTAGTAACCACATCATTTACAAAAACTTTTGACACTAGAAATGTTGTTATTCTCTTACTTTAATAGACTTGCCTCTATGCAATTCTCTGTAACAAGTTTGTGCACCAGAAGATTATCAGAAGAAATCAAGTAATTAATTTACTATAGTCACCTATTATCAGTTCTACCAAGAGATAATAAGTAAAAAAGTAACCAGGGAACGCTGAAGCTATCAGATAAAAATTAAGCTTTTGAATCTTGTTTGTGATTTTAAGCAGATTTACTTATTAGGCTCTATAATTAATATATCTCTACAGAGAGTAACACAGCAAGAAAACAATGCTCTTTCTTTCAAACACATACTTCTCTGAGTCTTCCACTGAGTGGCATCTAAGTTTGCTAATCTAATGTAAGCATCACAAAGTGCCTCAACACTTCTGACCATCTGAGGTCTCCTACTTCTGATAATATGTATTATTCTGTTTGCAGCCTCTGTTCGATCCTATTAATAAAAAACATAGAGTTAGAAAAACAGAATTTATGCACAAATGTAGACAATGGAATGATTATAATTCCTCAGATGCAAACAAAACAATCATGAATAAAATACATCAAAGGTATAATACTCTCATCAACTCCAGTGCCTTTCAAAAACCTATTGTTTTCTTTTGCCAACCGCTGCGAGGAAAAAAGTAAAATACTACTGGTATTTCCTCTGCTTTGACAGATATTCCAATTTTAATTAACTATTAATTAATTTGAGATGGAGTTTCCCTCTTGTTGCCCAGGCTGGAGTGCAATGACACGATCTTGGCTCACTACAACCTCTGCCTCCCAAGTTCAAGAGATTCTCCTGCCTCAGCCTGTGGAGTAGCCTCAGCCACCACGCCTGGCTAATTTTTGTATTTTTAGTAGAGACAGGGTTTCACCATGTTGGTTGGCCAGGCTGGTCTTGAACTCCTGACCTCAAGTGATCCACCTGCCTCAGCCTCCCAAATTGCTGGCATGAGCCACAGTGCCCAGCCTTGAACCAATTTTAGATGGCATCATTAATAACACAAGGTTTTAAAAAGAAATATTCTAGGAAAGACTGAATATCACACTTCTAAAAAGTATGTATGTTTAATCCAAATACCTCATCAAGCTGAGAGCTTTGTTTAGGAGCATTTTTAGTTATTCTGTTTCTTCTTGCTACCTCTGGTTTAGTCAGAAATTCATCTTTGTTTGCATTTGCTAAGGCCAGTATAATAAACAAAGTATGATGGGGGTGATCCATTGAAATTCTAGAGATTAGCTGTAAGAAAATTAAGAACTATTAGATTTGTGCAAATAAAAAACATACAATCCATATTTTTCATTTTGCTTAATGTTAAAATGTGTATGACTGTCTAGGTACTACAGTGGGTAGAGTGTATATGTCTGCATGTGTGAGAAAGAGGCAGAGGCCTATGAGGAATTAGAGAGAGAAACTGAGTAACTTATGTGATATGAGAAGAGATAAAATATAAAATTTTGTATTTCCATTTCTTAGATGGAATGGTATATCTACTTTATATAATACATAGTAATATAGAAGAAAAATAATTATTGTGGTTTGAATTTCAGGTTTACTTACATTATTGAGGACTTCATGAAATCCTAGGCCTCCCATCATCTTGGTCCCCATTCTAGCAGCCAATTGGTACATAAGAGGCAAAAATTTATATGATGGAATCTTCATTCCATCTCTCTACCATTAAAAAAAACACAAAGTTAAGAAACCAGGTGTTTAAAATAGTCTCACATCTAAGCAAATTATTTTATGACAGTGCTCCTCTATTAGGACAAGCAAGTGGTTAACAAAACTTCACTAACTATATTTCTTTCCTTCATTTCTTAGCCGATCTGAAGGTCTTTATAATGGGTTCTCCAGATTAATGCACTGGTAAATCAAAATATTTGGTCCGAAATTAAACTGGATTCAGAACTGGGATACTTGGTACTGCTTATATTCCAGAAAATCTAAGTAAGACGAGGCTGATCTGAGTGTGACTGTGATCTTGATTCCTGAGAAGTCAGTATACAATAAAATGAAGTAATTGCTTTTCCCTATAAGCCAAAAGTAATATGTAGCATATACTACAGCAGAGATTGATTGTGTCTATTATGAGTCTTATCATTCTTTTCCTGCAGAAGAAACATTTTATCTCTAACCTTCAAACTGACTAACAATATATATCCTGTCAACCTAAATTTAATATTAGATGTCATCACTATAATCTAAGGTTTTCAAATAAAAACATGAAATACTGCTTTGTTGAATATTTTCTTAAAAGTGTATTTTCTCCACTTACAAAATTTGTTGTAAAAATCCCAGATTTTTGCAGCAGGGGGAAAAACCCACCTGTGATCACATCATCTTTAATTGCTTTCTAAATCCTCCAATCTAATGCTCCATTCTAGACACTCTCCTATGGTAACTGCAAAGACACAGGACCAAGCTAATTTCTCTCACCTCCATACAAACTTGCATCATTTAGAGCTTATCAGCTTATATAATCTGATAATAATATAAAGGAACTTTTGTAGAAACAAGAACTTGCAAATAATCCTAAATATGGATCAAAGTTTAGAAAACTACAAAATGCTACTCACATGTAGAGCACTGGACCAAGTGCAGGAATACAAAGAGGTATACGAAATCTCTCTGACATTAAGGGGCTTATGTCTAAGTTTTTCAAGCATAGGGTAGAATATTGGGCTGAGTAACACTTGCCTTCATCATACCATTGACTTCACAAACTCCAGAATTTTCAAGCCAGAGGGAACAAAGTCTGAATACCCACGTGTCATGTTCTTCTCCACTTAATAAGCAGTTGATGTAATTTTCAACTGCTTTACATAAGAAGCGTTTACGATCCTCTTTCAGTGCACGCAGGGCGCATTCATCCAGCTCCAGCTCTCGCTGAACCTTTACTGTATATCTTGTATAGAATAATTAACGTAAAACACAAAAGCCATAAGCTTTAAAAGAACTACAAAATGACACACGATATACAATATAAATGAAAAAAATTTGATTTTCATCCCAGAAAAAAAGCAAACGTCTAAGAATTATAAAGGGAATAAACTTACTTTTGTCTTAATTGTGCAATTCACACATCTTCCTAAGCATTCAAGGACAAGAAGGACTCTCCCCAAGCTATTTAGCTAACTTAAACTACTACTTACACTAAAATAAACAGATTCACAACAGGCTTAAATAAAGGGATTGAATTATATCAAAATAGGTAACTTTTATAATTAATTTCAATATCTCCTTTTCCCATGATACCAATAAACAAACCAAAAAAGCAAACGAAAACAAAAAGCTAATATCTATATTCTCCACAATGAACTTAGAAGCAGAGCATGAATTATTCATAAATGAACATATGTCAATGTCTTAAATACTAATTTGTGATTAACCAAGTTAGGACCAAAACAGACAGGGCACAGTGGCTCACACCTGTAATCCCAGCACTTTGAGAGGCCAAGGTGGGTAGATCGCTTGAGCCCAGGAGTTTGAGACCAGACTGGGCAACATGGCAAAAACTCTATCTCTACATGGCAAAACTCTATCTCTACAAAAAATACAAAAATTAACCAGGCATGGTGGCACACACCTGTAGCTCCAGCTACTCGGGGGGCTGAGAGGGAGAATCATTTGAGCCCAGGAGGTTGAGGCTGCAGTGAGCCATGATCACACCACTGTACTTCAGCCTGGGTGACAGAGGGAGACCTTGTCTCGAAAAAGCAAAAACAAAACAATGGCAAAAAACCCAAAAGACCAAGATAATCTATATATAGTTAAGCTGATCTTTAGTGCTCAAAACTGTATCAGATAAAAAGACAAGTCACTCTTTCTATGCAAATACATTTACTCAGTTAACTGGTGAACATAAAATTGTCACTTACAGAAACCTAGTTACCTGTTTGTCTGAATTTTATGTTCCCTAAGGAGACCTACTTCCTCTTTGGCTCTTTTCAGGAGAGCTTGTTTGTTTTCAAATTCTGATGATTTCATGTAGTTTTCAATTCTTTGGTATTGAGTATCTGAAAACCGGGCTAATGAGAGAAATGCCTTCATTTTTCCATTTCTTAGCTCATCATTACTTTCTGCATCATAATTTCCAGCAACTTCTACTGCCTTCAAGAAAACACAACCAATTTAAATATTTACAAATACTAAATACATCTAAAGAATCACTCAAACTACGGTAATACACTAAAGTTTAACTTATATACATGTAAAAGCTAAATTATATTAACTGCAAGCTTGTCCAACCTTGGCCCATGGGCTGCATGTGGACCAGAATGGCTTTGAATACAGCCCAACACAAATTCGTAAATTTTCTTAAAAACATTATGAGATTTCTTTTGTGATTTTTTTTTAAAGCCCATTAGCTATCATTAATATTAGTGTATCTTATGTGTGGCCCACAGTAATTCCTCTTGCAATGTGGCCCAGGGAAAGCCAAAAGATTGGACACCCCTAAACTACAGTATTTTCCTGACTTTTCCAAACAATTTTGAGAGTATAGAAATAACCCAAACATCTAATACTTATAAAGAACTTTGCAAAAACAAGAACTTTATAAAATTTAAAGACAATCAGGTTGGGTGTGGTGGCTCATGCCTGTAATCCCAGCACTTTGGGAGGCTGAGGTAGGCAGATCCTGTGAGGTCAAGAGTTTGAAACTAGCCTGGCCAACATGGTGAAACCCCGTCTCTACTAAAAATACAAAAATTTAACCAGGCATGGTGGCGTGCTCCTGTAGTCCCAGCTACTTGGGAAGGTGAGGCAGGAGAATTGTTTGAACCTGGGAGGTGGAGGTTGCAATGAGTCGAGATAGTGCCATTATACTCCAGCCTGGGCAGCACAGCGAGACTTTGTCTCAAAAAAAAAAAAAAAAAAAAAGATTAAAAAAAATAACAAAAGACCATCATATAACGTGTTTCATGTTACACTTTTTTAGCGAGGTAACTATTTCCAAGATTAGTTAACCAAAGGAATAAGAGGGAGAAACAGGAAAGTCAAAGGGAACTGGCATACTGAAGCCTTTACTTGTGGATGGCTGATGAAGAGCAAGGGCTGTCTTGCCTATTCCTTAATCAGTTACGTTTGTAGATGAATAAATGAAGAAATTATCAGAAACAACCTGCTGAAAGGGTAGCTGGTAGTGGAAGAAGGAAGGAGGAAGAAGACATGCTATGTATACTTGGGCTTACTTTCAAAATCTGCTGCTTCGTATGTAACATTGTTTCACTCCACCCTACAAACTATACAGAGCCACAGCAGTAATAATATACAGAAAAATAAAACCATACTTTTATTTCCTTTTGAAATATATTTGATCTTGATGAAAAGATGAAGCATATTCATGCTAAGTAACTATCTTAAGGGTTGCCCCAAAAATCTTACCTTTTCTAGATAGGTCTGCATGATGACCGCAGGATTTTCTAAGCAAGTTTCTGCTAACCAGTTGCCACAAACCCTCAGACATTCTGTGTATATAAGTTTTAGGCTGGGATTGTTCTGTATAAGAAAGGCAAAATCGTAAAATATAATACATTACCATGACTATACTCAACTGTCCTTCATGTAGGGGGAAAAAGCAGGTTAAAAATGTTTTTCCTCAGTGGGTGGGAAAAAAAAGTGTTTCCTGTGCTTTTGCCATACACTATTTTAATAATCCCATTTAGGAAATGATCATCCTCTGTTTATTATTATTACTGTCATTATTGGAGCAAGTCACATTTATTGAGTACTTATATATGTCAGACACTTTGTAAAGGCTTTATATATATTAACTCATTTAATTCTCATAAGAATCCTATTAAATAAGTGCTATTATTACTCCCAATGCACAGATTAGAAAACTGAAGTACAACGAAGTTGGGTAACTCCAGACAGCAAATACTTCAGGGCTGATACTATTAAGCAATATTTACACATATCATATTGGCATTCAGTGCTTTGATATAATGGTGATTTCTCTAATAACCGAAGATGCTATACAATGAGTGCCCAACATCAAAAAGGCTGGTTGTGGTGGCTAGCGCCTGTAATCACAGCATTTTGGGAGGCCAAGGTGGGTGGACTGCCTGAGCTCAGGTGTTTGAGACCACTCTAGCCAACACGGTGAAACCCCATTTCTACTAAAAATACAAAAAAATTAGCTGGCCTGGTGGCGTGTACCTGTAATCCCAGCTACTTGGGAGGCTGAGGCAGGGGAATTGCTTGAACCAGGGAGATGGAGGATGCAGTGAGCCGAGATCACACCACTACACTCCAGCCTGGTCGACAGAGCGAGACTCCGTCTCAAAAAAAAAAAAAAGAGTACGATAAGCTAATATACGCTAAGCAGGTACATGTCTATGGGACACCACTGTAGACAAACCTTGGGACACAAATGCCTCTACTTTATCTAGTGTGTTTGCTGGGTTTATAGCTGAAGTAGCAACACAAGCTTGCAAAAACTAATAGGTAACGTTAGATAAAATATTAGATGTGATATTTTTAAAGCATTTGGATTGACAACCTAATTGTCCCAACTTGCTTTTATTTTCTAATTTAGTTCTCTCATTTATTTCCTCTTCCCCTTTTTTACTTGCCATTTCAAATTTAGAGTAGCTATTTCATTCATGTCCCACATACCTTTCTTGAATTCTATAGCAAGTTAAAGGCTTAATTCTGGGATATATTAAATGAATCTACCACATGATGGACTGATACAATTGTTATATATAGGAAAAAGTTCCTAAACTTCTTTTACAAATTAATCTTCAAGACTCATTTTACAATATCTTGTTCATAAATTAGTAATTTCAAGGCTCTAATAATATTGTTATTTAAAATATTTTATAGCACATTAGTGTTTTTAAATAACAATAAAACACTAATTCAGCCAACAAAAAAAACAAACCTCTGTACAGCTGGCATCCAACTTCTTGATCATTTGCTTGAGAATACTCAGGGCAAGACTCTGCTCCTTTTTTGCCCAGAATACTTGTGCTTCTTCCAGCTGCCACTCAGAGACTCCACAGCTAACTGAATTATACTGTTTAATTTGAAATATTGCCCTTTCAGGGAGCTGAAATGAAAATAATATATGGGAATAAATACTTTTACTATTGCTTACTACCATTAATAATAATAATAATAATAATAAAAGTAGCAACTACCATTCATTGAGGACTTAACCGTTTGTCAGGGGCTATCTTAAGTACCTCTCTGTCTGCATGACATCTTCCCACCCCATGTCTATTTGTCTGCCTCTCTCTATATATATGTATGTGTATCTGTGTGTATATACATACAGTATATAAAATCACTGAACTGTTATCAATATACTAAGTTAGGTATCTTCTCATTTTATAACCAGAAAATCAAGATTTAGAATAGATTAAGTACCTTTCTCAAGGCTTACAGTCACATCTAATTTCAAAATGGGAACTCTTAAACAACTATTTTTACTATATATTAATGGCAATCTCTGTCTCTTAATGACATTTCTTTTTCACTCAGGCTTTCTGTTTTTTAAATAATAAAGGGAAGGTCAAGAGGTGGGATGACATAGTTTTAAATTATATTTACCTGAGTGTTCCTGAAAGTTCTGGCCAGTATAGAGAGTTCTACAAGGTGTTTGGTGAGAATGTCCTTAAAACATTCTCTTTCTGAGTTCTCCATTTCCTTTTCCATCAGGATCTCCAAAATGACTGTGCGTAGCGCCATGATAGGCTCTTGAAAACTAAAATCAGTGTCCTTGAGAAGCTGGGAGTGTTTCCGCCACTTACTATATACTTCAGAGAGTTGTCTATGTGTAACTGATCTGAACGCCATATCACAGAGTTCATGTAAGCAAGAAGAACAACAACAACAAAAGAAACTATGTAAGTTCTGAAACTTAAGATAAAATATTATAATAACACAAAAGAACTTTGTAGTGACAAGACTAAGACTTGTAAATAATACTAAATATGGCTCAAAATTTAGAAAACTACAAAATGCTATGTGGTCAGAACTCTAAGAAGTTATTAAAAGAGACACCACAGATGATAAACATTGACAAATATTTTTTAATACTCTGACATTACAAAAAGCAGCCTTTCTAAATACCCTTCTGAAACAAGAACATATTCATCAGACCTATCATAAAGAATGCCTACATCTTTAGTCCTGTTTCAATGCTGCTTGTTGTAAATGAGGACATGTTAGCAAGGAAATGAGAGATCCCTTATTGGGGATGACTTGATGCATAATTACAGCTGTCAAAAAAAAAAATCACAATCCAGTGAAGGAAAAGCTAGCATCTAACAAGGGTTTCATTTACCAACATTATTAAAGGAACAGAAAATTCATATAAAGAAAATTCATATAAGGAAAAGCTGGCATCTAACAAGGGTTTCATTTACCAACATTATTAAAGGAACAGAAAATTCATATAATTAATTTATATGAATAGTATGCTTCCCAAGTAACTGAGCTATGAAATACTATCCAATCCTTCAGGGATATTATATTGAGAGAAATAAGAAAGATGATGCAGGGAGACTTAGATGACAAAGTGATGACTAAGAAATGAAAGCTCTTTTAGTTGCCTGATGGGGAAGGAAACATTAACACAAATGCTAGGAACCAAAACTTCAGTCCCTCCCTAAATGACCCTACAGCAGTAGGTCTCAAATTTTTTGAGGAATTCCTTTACAATCAAACAAATTATTGAAGACCCCAAAGAACTTTCAATTGTTGGACCATATCTACTGATATTAGATATTGATATCATATTAGAAAGTAGGACTGAAAAACATCTAAAATGTATTCATTTATTCAAAAATAATCTATATATCATAAATAACAATTTTCAGGAAAAATAATTATAGTAGTTTCTCTCTATCTGCAGAAAATTGGTTCCAAGATACCTTGATAAGTCTGCTGTTCAAAGTCCCTTATTTAAAATGGCAGGGTATTTTCCTATAATGTGTAATCTCTAGATTATATATGATAGGAGAATGTGCATTGGTTATACACAAATCTCTAATTACATACAATACCTACTGTAATGTAAATGCTATGTAAATAAGTGTTATACTGTATTCTTTAAATTTTTTTAAAAAATATTTTGATCTGTGGTTGGATGAATCCATGGATGGAAACCTGCAGATAAAGAATTTCAACTGTATACTTCCCAAAGCAAAACAAAACTTAGTTTTGTTAGAATTTGTTAGAATTACACTGTTTTGAGTTTTTCCAAATCAATTTAATGTCTGGACTAACAGAACAAGTTGAATACTCATCTCTCCTTTTGCATTTAGTTTGTTATAAGATGTTTTGGTTGAAGTATACAAATGAAATCTATTCTGAGAGCATAAGCATTTGTACACCAGTTTATCAAACTTTCCCTCTGCTTCTCTTCTTCCTATTTCTCTACCAAAGAAAGAGCCAGTATTATTCTTCAGGCGTTTCTTCTTTTTAAATTTATTTTTAATTTTTATGGATACGTAATAGTTGTACATATTTATGAGGCACATGTGATATTTTGATACAAGCATACAATGTGTTACGATCAAATTTGGGTAACTGGGATATCCATGATCTCAAACATTTATCATTTCTTTGTGTTGGGAACATTCCAAATCTTCTTTGGTAAATTACTGTTAACTACAGTTGCCCTACTGCACTATAAAACACTGGATCTTATTCCTTCTATTTAACTACATTTTTGTACTCATTAACCAGCCCCTCTTCATCTTCTCCTTCCCCAACACCCTTCCCTGCCTCTGGTAAATACCATTCTATTCACTGTTTCTTAAAGAATTCTATCCTCTTTTTAGCAGGAGAAATCTTTCATTTAAAGGAAAACTTTCCTGATTTTTGGTAGTAAGAACTGACAGTGTACTTATCAATGAAAGCAGAAAAGTTTTGTTCCTTTATTTCCTCCCTAAGAAAAGCCACATTAACATCTTTGTTTTCTGCTATGTAATTTTGAAAAAACTATTATTATTTTCTTCTGACTCTAAAATGTTCTTCTTTTTTTCTAGTTCTAAAACATATTCCAAATTTTATTTTTGCATAAAGGTAGGGTGACCTTAGTTATTTATATCCTCTTTCTTCCCTCTTATAATAATAATGGTGACTCAAGATAATAGGGCTAAAAGGGGCTTTAGAGACAAATATAAATTCCTGACTTTAGAAAAGAGGAAGCTGAGGACCCAAAACGTATTTTGCTTTGTCAGAATGACAAAGTCAGAATTTAGATCTATAGCATCCTAAATAACTATACTATTTCATCTTACAAAATCCCTGGATCATTTCCCTCTCACCATTATGGGAAGCAATTCCCTCTGAACACCTTTTACAAATTAACTGACATTCACTATCCACTGAATATTTACTAAATATAGTATCAGTCACCAGAAAAGAAAACACTGGGGGCCAGGCATGGTGGCTCACGCCTGCAATCCCAGCACTTTGGGAGGCTGAGGCAGGTGGATCATCTGAGGTCAGGAGTTCGAGGCCAGCCTGACCAACATGGTGAAACCCCATCTCTATTAAAAGTACAAAAATGGCGGGGCGTGGTGGCTCATGCCTGTAACCCCAGTACTTTCGGAGGCCGAGGCAGGCCAAGATCGAGACCATCCTGGCCAACGTGGTGAAACCCCGTTTCTACTAAAAAATACAAAAATTAGCCGGGTGTGGTAGTGCATGCCTGTAGTCCCAACTACTCGGAAGGCTGAGGCGGAAGAATCACTTGAACGGGAGGTGGAGGTTGCAGTGAGCCGAGATTGTGCCACTGCACTCCAGCCTGGTGTCAGAGCCAGACTCTGATTCAAAAAAAATTTTTTTAAAGTACAAAAATTAGCCAGGCATCATGGCAAGCACCTATAATCCCAGCTACTCAGGAGTCTGAGGGAGGAGAATCACTTAAACTTGGGAGGCGGAGGTTGCAATGAGCTGAGATTACACCACGACACCCCCACCTTGGCAAAAGAGTGAGACTCCATCTCAAAAAACATAAAAAAAATAAACAAAACAAAACAAAAACACTGGGGATCCAACAATAAACAAGAGAATGGTTCCCACTTTTAAGGTGAAACATTAGTTTAGCAAGGCAGAGATAAAATGGCAGTAACATAATGTAGTGGTAAAACCAAATGGAGTATAACATGTGCAAAAACATGGGGAAGCAATCTTATCTGTGTAGACCAGGGAAAAAGTTGTAAAGAGAAGCACATTTAAGGTGACTTTTTAAAACTTGAATTTTTACAATGACTATTTTGGAAACTGTTTAATAAAAGCACAATTCACTAGGGCTAATCAATTTATATCTTGATAAAAGGAAAGAAACACATCTGGTCTCAAAATAGGTTTTTTTTGTTTTTTGTTTTTGAGACAGTCTTACTCTGTCGCCCAGGCTGGAGTTCATGGCGTGATCTCAGCTCACTGCAACTTCCACTTGGTGGGTTCAAGAAATTCTCCTGCCTTAGCCTCCCGAGTAGCTGAGATTACTGGCGCCCACCACCACGCCCGGCTAATTTTCATATTTTTAGCAGAGATACAGTTTCACCATATTGGCCAGGCTGGTCTTGAACTCCTGACTGCAAGTGATCCACCCACCTCGGCCTCCCAAAGTGCTAGGATTATAGTAGGCATGAGCCACAACACCCGGTATTTACTTTTTATACTCACTATTGGTAACAGAAAAGCTGCACTTAAGGGTAAAAAAGTCCTATGAATTACATACCTTGAGAAAAGCTCCCCAATGCTTTCCAGCTCTCCAATGGCCTGCAACCTGCTAAGTGTGGGGTAGAGCGAATATACAGACTCAAGGCTGCCCTTACACAACTCTTCCACTTCTTTTACTCTAATAGCAAAAAAGAAAAGATACTCTAAAAGCAAAGAAAAGGTGTTCAGGGAAATAAAAGTTCAAATTTGTGGTTAAAGTATTCCCATCAGAGGCTTTGCTATTGATCTAATAATACTAACACAAGCAACAGTGAATATGTAATAGCAGTGGAAACAAAATACAACTGACCCTTGCACATGAATTTAACTGCATGGTCCACTTATACTCAGAGTTTCTTCCATCTTTACCACCCCTGAGATAGCAAGACCAACCCTTCTTCCTTATCCTACTCAACATGAAGATGGCAAGGATGAAGACCTTTATAATGACTCACTTCCACTTAATCAATCATAAATATATGTTCTCTTCCTTGTAATTTTCTCAATAACATTTTCTTTTCTCCAGCTTACTTTATTATAACAATATGGTATTATAATATTTATACAAAATATGTGTTAATTTACTGCTTATGTTATTGGTAAGGCTTCTGGTTAACAGTAAGCTATTAGTAGTTAAGCTTTTGAGAAGTCAAAGTAATACTCACATTTTGAAATACTCAGCACTCCTAACCTCCAAGTGGTTCAAGGATCAACTGTAAACCTTGGAATCACACAGGCCTAGATCTAAATTGCAGTTCTGTCACTGATAGCTGTGTAACTTTAGGCTTGTTACTGGACTTCTCTAAGCACATCCATAGTTATTGTCATGATTAGAGAATACATATGAAAAGAGTCTAACAGTGGCTAGCATATAATAGGCACTTCAATGGTAGTAAATTTTATGTCTGTGATAAACATAGTATTTAAGTCACTACTGTTTTTAAAATGCTGTATTTGTTTAGCTCATTATAATTATTTCCTCATGCCTCATCTCATTTGTGCCTCAAAACAAGCTTGTAAGTATTAACCATCAGTTACAATTTTATAAATTAGAACACTAAATGCCATATAATTACTAAAGGAGACAAGATACAATTCTCAGGATACTTGTATAGGAAGAGAACAAAGAAGTGAGAATCACCAAAACTTTCTTGAAGACTCACGGTAAGGAATGGATCTGGAATCCCAAAAATAGTTTGTCTTGAGGGAGGGTAGAGAATTACAAGAAGACATCTGATCATAGCCATCAAGTCTTTATCCTTTCATCAATGCAAATCCTTATATTAAAATTATTTCTCATGTTTTCAGAAAAGAAGCCATGATATGAAATGTGAAAATACAATAACTTTGTCTTTTTATAATACCTGGCATATTTCAGACTTTCATAAAATGTAGAGAATTCTTTGTCTCTTAGAGATTGCAGAGCACTGTACAATGATTCATGGTAACTGGTTCCTTCTATTTCTTTGCTATGAGATAATAAATCAGAGAAAAAAATATATTTAAAAACAGAACCCTAAAAGATACATGTATAAATAACTTCACCAAAGGACAAAATTTTTAAATTAAAATTAAAATTTCTCCATTCTAAAAAATGCATTTCTAGAATCTTTGGTAAGAAATACAAATGTTTAGATCCTCAGAATAGCCTTAAAAAAAAATACAAATTTCATGAGTCATTTAAATTCTTTAAGCAGAAAAAAAGGAAATTACTCAGATACTTTGCTTGGCTGTAAATATGGTCTATTTTCTTTTATTTATTCAATAAATACCTATTATGTGTGAGGTACTAGGCACAAGGGGGATTTATAAGTGGAGAAGTCAGATCAGGTCTCTACTGTCCCGGAATTTATGTGCTGGTTTGGAGGAATAGACAATAAATAAATAGCGGAAAGTAACCAGGGACATGCAGAGAATTAAAACAGGGTAACAAAACAAAATGGCTAGGTGGCTGTTATAGAATGGGTAGTCAAGAAAGGTATCTCTGAAGACATAATATTACTTAACTAGGGTCCGAATAAAAAGAACCCACCCACATAGTAACTGGGGGAAAAGAAGAAGACACATCTAAGGCCCTTGGATAGAAATAGCTTGGCCTAATAAGAAAACACAGAGAGGCCTTCGTGGCTGAAATACAGTAGGCAAGGGGAAGAATAGTATACATTGATTTACAGAGGCAAGCAAGAATCAGCTAACACAGGAAAAAGTTTTTAAAATATGAGAGTATATCTCTAACTTTATAGCAGTCTTGCAGTTAGAAATATTTGGAAAGTGCTCTAATAATAATAATAATTATTATTATTATTTTTTGAGACAGGTTCTCGCAGTTGCCTAGGCTGGAGTGCAGTGGCATAATCTCGGCTCACTGCAACCTCCGCCTCCTTGGTTCATGGGATCCCCTCACCTCAGCCTCCCATCTCAGTCTCCCCAGCAGCTGGGACTACAGGTGCACACCGCTGTGCCCAGCTAACTTTTGTATTTTTTTATAGAGACGGGATTTCACCATGTTGTCCAGGCTTGTCTTGAATCCCTGACCTCAAGTGATCCACCCTCCTTGGCCTCCCAAAGTACTGGGATTATAGGCGTGAGTTACCATGCCTGGCCAATAATTTTTTTTTTCTACAAAGGCAACAACACATAGTTAAACATAATTTATTTTCTAGTGTTTATATTATCAAAAGACTTCACATAAATATGAAATCCCTTCTTAGATTAGGTACTTGGCTTTTCACTTAGAAAACCTGGTGACCATATATACAGATTATATATGTTATCTTCCTGGGTAACTGAGTGGTTTTTTATTTTTTTTGAGAGAGAGAGAGAGAGAGAGAGAGAGAGTGAGTGAGTCTCACTCTGTCGCCCAGGTTGGAGGGCAGTGGGGCAATCTTGGCCCACTGCAACCTCTCCCTCCCAAGTTCAAGCATTCTCCTACCTCAGCCTCCTGAGTAGACTGGACTACAGGTATGTACCACCACACCTAGCTACTTTTTGCATTTTTAGTAGAGATGGGGTTTCACCATGTTGGCCAGGCTGGTCTCAAATTCCTGATCTCAAGTAATCCATCTGCCTCAGCCTCCCAAAGTATTGGGATTACAGGCGTGAGCTGCCGCACTATGCCCAGCCCTAAGTACGTATAATTTTTTTTTTTTTAAGAGACAAGAGTCTTGCTCTGTCACCCAGGCTGAGTGCAGTGGTGCGATCTCAGCTCACTGAAACCTCCGCCTCCCAGGTTCTAGCAATTCTCCTGCTTCAGCTTCTTGAGTAGCTGGAACTACAGGTACATGCTGCCATACACAGCTAATTTTTTGTATTTTAGTAGAGACGGGGTTTCACCATGTTGCCCAGGCTGGTCTCGATCTCCTGAGCTCAGGCAGTCCACCCGCCTGGGCCTCTCAAAGTGCTAGGATTACAGGCGTGAGCCACCATGCCCGGCCGTATTATTTTCTAATAAAAGAAAATATTTCATAAATAAAGATAATCAGTCCTTTGTGGATCCTCCAGCCAATGTAAGTGCTGTCTTACTGACTGAAATGTTTGTAGCAGGGAGTAGAAAGAGGAATGCCTATACCTTTCTTGGCACACCTCAGTCCTACAAAGAGTATGTGAGATGATTCTCATAAGAAAACTCTTTTCATATTTCTGTTTTTAGAAATATTTAGGGGTGGCGTGAAGTTGTCCCAATGGAGGAAGAGAGTAAAATTCAAGCCTAGGTGCATTAACTGCTTATTGCTATCTTACTGAAGGATTTAGGGCTATTTATGGCTTGCAACATCTACAAAATACCCATAGCCAATATCATACTGAATGGACAAAAACTGGAAGCATTCCCTTTGAAATCTGGCACTAGACAGGGATGCCCCTCTTTCACAGATCTTATTCAATAGAGTATTGGAAGTTCTACCCAGAGCAATCAGGCAAGAAAAAGAAATAAAGGGTATTCAATTAGGAAAGGAGGAAGTCAAATTGTCTCTATTTGCAGATGACATGATGGTATATTTAGAAGACGCCACCGTCTCAGCCCAAAATCTCCTGAAACTGATAAGCAACTTCAGCAAAGTCTTGGGATACAAAATCAATGTGCAAAAATCACAAGTATTCCTATACACCAACAACAGACTTAAAGAGAGCCAAATCAAGGACAAACTGCCATTGACAATTGCTACAAAGAGAATAAAATACCTAAGAATACAACTAACAAAGGATGTAGAGAACCTCTTCAAGGAGAACTACAAACCACTGCTCAACGAAATAAGAGAGGACACGAACAGATGGAAAAACATTCCATGCTTATGGTTAGGAAGAATCAATATCGTGAAAATGGACAGACTGGCCAGAGTAATTTATAGATTTAACGCTATCCCCATCAAGCTACCAATGACCTTCCTCACAGAACTGTATAAAACCACCCTAAACTTCATATGGAACCAAAAGAGAGCCCGCATAGCCAAGTCAGTTTTAAGTAAAAAGAACAAAGCTGGAGGCATCACGCTACCTGACTTCAAATTGTACTACAAGGCTACAGTAATCAAAAAAACAGCATGCTACTGGTACCAAAACAGAGATATAGACCAACGGAACAGAACAGAGGCCTCGGAGGCAATGTCATACATCTACAACCATCTGATCTTTGACAAACCTGACAAAAACAACCAATGGAGAAAAGATTCCCTGTTTAATAAATGGTGTTGGGAAAACCAGCTAGCCATGTGCAGAAAGCAGAATTGGACCCCTTCCTGACACCTTACACTAAAATTAACTCCAGATGGATTAAAGGCTTAAACATAAGACCTAACATCATAAAAACCACAGAAGAAAACCTAGGCCAAACCATTCAGGACATAGGCACAGGGAAGGACTTCATGACTAAAACACCAAAAGCATTGGCAACAAAAGCCAAAATAGACAAATGTGACCTAATTAAACTTCAGAGCTTCTGCACAGCAAAAGAAACAATCATTAGAGTGAACCGGCAACCAACACAATGGGAAAAAATTTTCCCAATCTACCCATCTGACAAAGGGCTAATATCCAAAATCTACAAAGAACTAAAACAGATTTGCAAGAAAAAAACAAACCCATTCAAAAGTGGGCAAAAGATATGAACAGACACTTTTCAAAAGAAGACATATATATTTTGGGAGGCTGAGATGGGTGGATCACCTGAGGTCAGGAGTTCAAGACCAGCCTGGCCATCATGGTGAAACCCCATCTTAAAAAAAGAAAAAAAAAAAGACATATATGAGGCCAAAATTATATGAAAAAATGCTCATCATCACTGGTCATTAGAGAAACAGAAATCAAAACTACATTGAGATACCATCTCACACCAGTTAGAATGGCAATCATTAAAAAATCGAGAGACAACAGATGCTGGAGAGGATGTGGAGAAATAGGAACACTTTTACACTGTTGGTGGGAGTGTAAACTAGTTCAATCATTGTGGAAGACAGTGTGGCACTTCCTCAAGGACCTAGAAATAGAAATGCCATTTGACTCAGCAATCCTATTACTGGGTATATATCCAAAGGATTATAAATCAATCTATTATAAGGACACATGCACATGAATGTTCACTGCAGCACTGTTTACAATAGCAGAGACTTGGAACCAACCCAAATGCCCATCGATGATAGACTGGACAGGTCAAATGTGGCACATATACACCCTGGAATACTATGCAGCCATAAAAAATGATGAGTTCCTGTCCTTTGTAGGGACAGGGATGACCTGGAAACCATCATTCTCAGCAAACTGATACAAGAACAGAAAATCAAATGCCGTGTGTTCTCTCACTCATAGGCAGGTGTTGAACAATGAGAACACATGGACACAGGGGGGGCAGCATCACACACTGAGGTCTGTGGTGGGGAGGAACTAGGGGAGGGTCAGGGGGTCGGGAGTTGGGGAGGGATAACATGGAGGGAAATGCCAGATATAGGTGATGGGGAGGAAGGCAGCAAACCACATTGCCATGTATGTACCTATGCAACAATCCTGCATGTTTTTCACATGCACCCCAAAACCTAAAATGCAATAAAATTAAAAAAAAAAAAACCAACGAACCACACAATTCCTGTTATATTCACAGAACAAGAGGAAAACAGTTGTCTAGAACTAAAAGAGGGGGATAAAAAATCAAGTCAAATTTCTTCTTACTTGGCAGAACCACAATGATCCCATTGCATATTCCTCCATGCTGCCTGGTAATGAAGTTCCTCTAGTTCAGGACACCAATCTTTATTTTCATAATCTAATCCTTTTAAATAGACGGAAAGAATATGGCAGAGTCCCAAATTCTGCAAAGCCTGAACAGGAGTTATATATTTTAAGTAACCACAATATCAACAGAAAACCAGAGAAAAAACAGCAAACATAAAAATTAACTTACACAAATTTTAATTCACAGTATCGCTTAAAATCCCAAAATACCAGCTTGGTGTGGTGGCTCATGCCTGTAATCTCAGCACTTTGGGAGGCTGAGACTGGAGGATCACTTGAGCCCAGGAGTTTGAGACCAGCCTGGGCAGCAAAGCAAGACCCTGTCTCTACAAATTTTTTTAAATTACCTGGGTATGATGGTGTGTACCTGTAGCCCCAGCTACTTAGGTAGTTGCAAGTGAGAGGTGCCCTTGAGCCTGGGAGGTTGGGCTGCAGTGAGCTACCATCAGCTAATGCACTCCAGCCTCAGTAACAGGGTGACACCTTATCTCTAAAAAAAATTTTTTTAATCCCAAAATGTCGTTTAATGTTTCCCAAAAAACACAAAGATAGAGCTCAAAGGGCTCTAATATTTCATGGAAGAATGGCTAAGGAGTACTAGCCAATAATAGAAATAACAGGTTCTGGGATGAACTCTATTACAAACTATGAGAAATAGTTTACATGAGATTTTCCATGTGAAGCAGTAAGTACACTACCTGACGCATTGTATATGCTCGAGAAACATCTTCTATTGTTATCCAACAACACTATGACCAAGAAACCTACACTACCTTCAAGGTCAATGACCTGTCCAACTTTCCTGTGTATCCCTGAATTTTTTTCTCTCTCTCTCTCTTTTTTTTTTCTTGCATCCCTCTACTTCAGGAATATCCCTGAATGTTTAGCCTAATCCTCTGAAAAACAGGTAATATTCAGTCTTATCTCTAGAGTTTAATCTGGCTTTGTAAATACCCACCAACATACTGAAATAACCTCAGCACTACACTAATGATGGCTTTACCAAATCTGGAAAAAAAAAATGTACCTGAATGATTCCTGCCTGGCGGGTTGATGAGGAGATTCCTGCTTCGAGGTCATATGTTACTAGGGCTTTGCCCCACATTGCTTCATGTTCATATGTCCGTAGTCTATAAGAAAAGATCATAAAAATACCTTTGGGTTTTACATACATGTAACGCCTTCATAAACAGAATTACTATACAACTGTTTAGAAAATACAATTTACCGGCCAGGTGCGGTGGCTCACACCTGTAATCTCAGCACTTTGGGAGGCTGAGGCAGGCAGATCACCTGAGGTTGGGAGTTCAAGATCAGCCTGACCAACACAGAGAAACCCCATCTTTACTAAAAAAATACAAAATTAGCTGGGTGTGGTGGCGAATGCCTGTAATCCCAGCTACTCGGGAGGCTGAGGCAGGAGAATCGCTTGAACCTGGGAGGTGGATGTCACGGTGAGCCAAGATCGCTCCAGCCTGGGTAATAAGAGCAAAACTCTGTCTCAAAAAAAAAAAGAAAGAAAGAAAAGGAAAAAAAGAAAAATACAAGTTACCTAGTAATGGGTTGTAACATCTTCCCTCCACCGCAGCCATACAAACTATCTGGCTCTCCTATACTTCTATAGATTTCTAAGAGAAGATCCTGAAAACATGGAAACAACAAAAATTGAAGGAAAAAAAAATCAGTCTTTAAATTTAGCAAATTTTAAATTGTAACGTTACCAATATGTAACTCCTAACTGTAAATGTTATGTTACAGAAATAAAATGTAATGATTCTGAAATACAGTTGACCCTTAAACAACATGAGTTTGAACTGTGCAGGACAATTTATATGTGGATTTTTTTTCAATAAATATACTGAAAACTTTTTCGGAGATCTGAAACAATTTGAAAAAATGCACAAGCCACATAGTTCAGAAATACTGAAAAACTTTTTAAACGTTAATGAATGCATAAAATGAATATAATGAATGCATAAATAAATGTATATACTAGTCTATACATTCTATTATTTGTATACATTTGATATAATATTTTATCATTTACTAGCATAAAATATACACAAATCTATTACAAAAAGTTAAAATTTATCAAAACTTACACTGTACAAAGCATTGAGGTTAAGAAATATAAACAAATATAAAGATGCAATATTAAATCACAACTGCATAAGATTAACTGTAGTACATATTGTACTAATGTAATAATTTTGGAGTCACCTTCTGTTGCTATTGTGGTGAGCATTACTGTGTTGTGAGTATGTGCTTAAATGCCATGTGACACTAACATTTCTGCATGAGCAGTTTATCTCTCTAGTAAATTTTATATAACAGTAAAAAGTAATCTCTCCAGCTTCTCATGTATTTTTTCACTGTGTTTACTGCAATACTGTAAGCCTTGATTATTACCATGGGTGGCTGGAGGTGCTTCCAAGAAACAGAGAAAATCATGGCATTACAAGAAAACGGTGAATTGCTTGATATGTACTGTACATTAAGGCCTAAAGTACATATCAACCAGCGGTGGTTGCCTGCAATTCATTATAATGACAGATGATTCATTATAAAAAGATGATGTAAACTTATGGTATTGATAAATACAGTACAGTGCTGTAAATGTATTTTCTCTTCCTTACAATTTTCTCAGTAACATTTTTTTTTCTCTAGCTACTTTATTGTAAGAATACAGTATATAATATATATACAAAATATGTGTTGTTTATATCATTGGTAGGGCTTCTGGTCAACTGTAGACTATTAGTAGTTAACTTTTGACTACTAATTTAGTTATACCTGGACTTTAAAATAGCACAGGGGTTAGCGCTTCTAACCCACACATTGTTCAGGGGTCAACTGTATATACTAATGATTTGGATCAGCAACACAGCAGACTGGTCCTAGACAACAGGAGGACTCTAGTCTACTTGAGAAGAATTGCCTACAATTTCATGAATTAGATAAGAAATAAGTACCAATCTACCAGGCTCTTATCACATGCAAAAATAACCACACAAACAAAACCAAACAATCTTGTCAACACCTAAAACTGTACATGGGCTGGGCACAGTGGCTCACGTCTTTAATCCCAGAACTTTGAGTAGCCATGGCAGGCAGAATGCTTGAGCTTAGGAGTTCAAGATCAGCCTGGGCAACATGGATAAACTCCCATTTCTACAAAAGTTAGCTGGGCATGGTGGGGCACGCTTGTAGTCCCAGCTACTTGTGAGGCTAAGGTGGGAGGATGGCTTGAGCCTGGGAGGCAGAGGTTGCAGTGCGTTATGATTGCACCACTGCACTCCAGCCTGGGCAACAGAGCCAGACCCTGTCTGAAAAACAAAAAAACAAAAAAACAAAAACTATATATGGGAAAATACAGTCCTGCAAAGTATGACTCTTGAAAACTGAATTTGGTAAAAATAAAGGTCATGGATTTTTCTTTGAAAGACAGCAAAAAACTGTATTGGAATTGGTAAAATTTGATATGAATAAAGTAATTTGGTTACTCAAATCTTTGTCGTAAACTTTACAAAGAAAAGCTAGATTATGTTTAAAAGAATCTCATTTAAATAAAAATGAAAACATTAAAAAACATAAAATAGAAAAAATTAGGAACTATATTGCATAGAAAATTGATCAAGCAATTGAACTGCCTTTATGGTGCTTACTCTGTGAAATATTTTCTCCACACAAATTCGTTTATGTTCATAGTTCTATAGTTCCAATTCAAATGTTTCTATTCATAATGAGAAATCAAGTCCTCAGAGTAGAAAAGTTCAGTACCTTTGCTTATTACAGTGCTTAGTACACAAACAATATTCCAAAAACTCAGTAGAGGAGGAGGAAACTAAGAAGAAGGCAAAAGTGAAAGGAGAAAAATCAGGAGAGTGGATCAAAAAGGTAAATAGTTCAAGTATGGCATGGTTGATGATGTGAAGTAGTAATAAAACATTAAGGAAAAAGAGGAATGAAAGGTGACCACCAGACTTAGCAACATGAAGTTTATGAGAAACATTAGCAAGTGCTGTTTTACTGGAATGAATGGAAGGAAGGGAAATGGAGACAGCAAATACAGACAACTCTTCCACAGTTTGTCTGTGAGAGGAAAGAAGAGAGAGGGTGATACCTAAAAGAGAACACAGAGAAGAGGGAATTTTTTTGTGTTTGGGAAAAAGGGAATTTTTAAACAGAAGAGGTTTAAAATGTTCAGAACATAGTTAAAAGGGAGAACAGCATATTAAAAAATAAAGTGCCTGAGAAACAGCAGATAAAAAAACAAAGCACAGGCAGAATTAGTCTCAAATAGAAGGAGAAACTGTTTCTATAACAAAAGGGAAGGTTATGACAGGAGGAGATGCCAGGAGATTTCAACATTTAATAGTGGCATTTGGTGAGATTTCCTATCTATGCCTTCTATTTTCTCCAAGTAGGAGGCAGGCTGAAAGCAACGGTGTTGAAGAGGAGAGGTTTAGACAGAATGGAGAAGTTGAAATTATCATTGTGAAGGAATCAATTGACCAAAGAAATTCAATAAGCATACCAGACAGTAATGTGAGCCAATTTGAGAATGGATATTAAGAAATTTATAGAAGAAGCAATCTGCTTCTTCTGGTGACATATGATAAGCAAGCAAACAAATAAATATATAGTTTTATAACCTAAGTGCTATAGAGGAAATGAATAGGGAGCTATGGCAGAAAATGCATAGAATAAACTCTGAAGACAGGTAGTTTTACTTTCGTCTTTCAGATATGGCAGCTGAATTAGTGGCAGAGTCAGTGTTAGAATTCAAGTCGGTCTACTCCAAGGCTTAAGCTTCAGACCATAAATTTATATATATGATGCTTAGTCCAATAAGTAAATTCAGTTTAAAAATCAAATGGCATCTGTACAGTGTCTATAACAAAATAATCGAAAGTATGAGATAAATATTGTCATAAATAATAGAGCCTCTAATATTTACCTGTAAACTTATTCCAGTTTCTTCTTTACTTTTTTCACTCAAGCTAGAAATAGTTGTACTCTGGCTTCCTTCTTCAAATGCAAGATTTCTGTTTGTCACAAGAATACCTCTTTTAATGAGAACATACTATTTGGAAGCTCCTGGATACATATACTATAGACTTTGACAGAAAAAAACTAATGCAAATTGCAAACAAAACAGAATAACTCTTATACTTTAAAACATAATACCATTTTGACCTAGGATGGAAAAAAATTTGTGAATGAAAATTACATTTTAAGAATAAACTTCTGCATATGGGAAGGCTATATGCAAAAATATTATTATTTATAAAGAGACAGGCTTGTTTAAAAATAGAGCAGCTGCCCTCCAATTCAGGTACTATATACTCTGTCAGTGGTTTCACCCGAAATTCAACCCAATCAGTACTTACAGACACACAAATCAAGACCACAATGAGACAGAATTTAATACCTAATAAATTGACAGAAATTAAGAAATCTGATATTAACTGTTGAAAAGGGAGTAGATCAGTAGGATCCACCTAAACCAAGATTATAAAATTAGAAAGTGACAGTCAGGATTAGAACTCAGATTTGCATTTTATACATATGACTTTCAGTTCTACAAGTAAATTCAATTCTAAAACCACAATAGCTGTGGTGTCTGTAACAGTAATAATCTAATATATAAAGACTATCATAAGTGATAGTACCTCTAATATTTGCCTATATACTTATTCCAGTTTCTTTCTTTTTTTTTTTTTTTTGAGATAAGGTCTCATTCTGTCACCCAGGCTAGAGTGCAGTGGCACAATCATGGCTCACTGCAGCCTCTGCCTCCTGAGTTGCTGGAACTACATGTGTGAGCCATCATGCCCAGCTAATTTATTTTTAGTTTTAGTAGAGATGAGGTCTCACTATGTTGCCCAGGCTGGGCTCAATCTCCTGGCCTCAAGCAATCCTCTCACTATGGCCTCCCAAAGTGCTGGGATTACATATGTGAGCCACCGTGCCTAGCCTTCTTTATACTTTTTTAACTCACACTAGAAATAGTTATACTTTGGCTCCCTTCTTCAAATGTGAGGCTTCCTATTGATCTACTTCCTTACCAACTACATTTCTGATTAAGTACACAAATTGGTATAACCACTGTAAAAAACAATTTGGGACAAGGTGCAGTGGCTCATGCTTGTAATCCCAGTACTTTGAAAGGCTGAGGTAGGAGGACTGCTTGAGCTCAGGAGCTCAGGACCAGCTTGAGCAACATAGCAAGATCTTGTCTCCACTAAAAATTTTTTTTAAATGAGCTGAATCAGTGGTGTGTGCCAACAGTCCGAGCTACTTGGGAGGCTGAGGCAGGAGGGTCATTTGAGCCTGGAAGATCAAGACTACAGTGAGCTATGATCATACCACTGCACTCCAGCCTGGGCAAAAGAATGAGACCCAGCCCATTTCAAATGAGCAAAGATTTGAAGAGGGCAGTGGGGATAACAAACTGTTTTCCTTTATTTCTCACTCTTCTACTTTCTTGATTATTTTTTGTTTTTCACCATGATCTAGGAGTATATTTATTAGATTCTTATGACAGTTCTCAGTCAGAGGAAAGCGAATTAAATTCACTAGAAATATAGGTAGATGAAGAAATGAAACTTAGTTACAGAAAGGAGTCAGTTACATTACTTCATAGCCATTTTGGATTATAATTTTCGAAATTTTATATCCAAAATGAATCTTGAATAGTTTAGGAAGTAGTGGTAAATGTAATCTAATTAAACTTAGGAAATCATTTAATCATTTGAAAAATATTTATTCACCCTTAAATTAAGTTCTCAATGCTAGGGATGTTATAGGGAATATACAGAAAATTAAGTATGGACTCTGTCCTATAGGAATTTGCTATCTGTATAATTTTTATAATACCTAAGTAATAAACATTTCTATTATTTAAGAGCAGGAATTACATATTCCTTTTTAAAATTTTATTATAATTTCACTTTACAACAAAATTTCTACCTAAGATGTCTTTTAAATGGGGAACTAGGGGCAAACTACATCTTTACTATATATCCTTATTAAGATAATGTCAATATTTATTTTACAAACCAAAAATTCTAAATTCCATTACCTTTTCTCTTGATCATCCATGCTTTTCTTATCTGCATAGATTTCTGCATAGAGTAAAGCTGTAAAGTGAGCAGCACAAGACTGAGCCACCTTGGCAACTTCTAGATAATTTAAATCCAGCCAGAAAGCATCATCAAAAATTGTTCTTGAAGAAGGTCTAAAGAAAAATGAGGTATGTCATTCACTTTTTTAAACTTCAATATCAAAAGAAAAGCATGTTGATATAAAATACAATGGTAGTAACTGCTTAACAAAAAATTACAAATTCCTAAAAGCCACATTTCCCCAAAATATGCCTATAAACATTATAAGATAATATGGCTGAAAAGTCCTATTTAATAATCTTTTTGGTTCTTCTTTTTTCCCTCAAACTCATCAGAAAATCTGACGAAACCTATAGGCTATCACCTGAAACAAAATTGGGGTTCATATCTGCTCTCCACCAAGTAATCCATGTACCACAGGCTAAGAATAGGATACACAGAATAATTAATATAAACGCACACAAGCACCACCCCAACACACACTTTAAAAGTCAATTTAATAAAAATATTGTTTCATCTAAGATACAAATACATGTCTTTCCTAATGTGAGTTATTTTCTCCTTAATGTATTGCCTAGATTGAGTTACTTAATAAAAATCTTCCAGTCTGTTAATAGGTAGGTCAAAATTGAAAAGGACCACAGACATTATCCTTTTTTTTTTTTTATTTTTTGAGATGGAGTCTTGCTCTGTTGCCAGGCTGGAGTGCAGTGGCACAATCTCAGCTTCTGCAATCTCCACCTCCTGGGTTCAAGCAATTCCCCTGCTTCAGCTTCCTGAGTTGCTGGGACTACAGATGTGCACCAACATGCCCAACTAATTTTTTGTATTTTAGTAGAGACGGGGTTTTACCAGGTTGGCCAGGATGGTCTGGATCTCCTGACCTCGTGATCTGCCCACCTCAGCCTCCCAAAGTGCTGGTATTACAGGCATGAGCCACCATGCCCAGCCAGATATTATCTTTGTCAAAACTAGCATTATAGAGATGGTAGTGGTTGAGATAACTGGTGTTGAAGTCCAATAGAGGTAGGTTCAAGTTTAGCTATATTACCTACTACCAGCTGTGTGATCATCAGCAACTTAACTTCTTAAACCTCAGTTTCCTTACTTGTAAATGCTGGAAGAACACAGACTTTGGAGAATGGGTGCAACCATTAAATAATGCCTGCAAAGTTGATGAGTAAGGCACACCCTACTACATAGCAAGCACCCAACTATATTAATTTTCTGAGGAACTTGAAGTTCAGAGAAGTGAAATAATTTGCCATGGAAAGGAAGACATTGCCGACATTATTCTGATTTTGAAAAATGCCAAGACTGAGGTTCAGAGTCACCAAGTAATTTTTTGTTGTTGTTCTATTGTTGTTGTTTTTGCCCAACATAATGTATAGTATAACAAGTAATTTTTGCACAGCACAAGCTTGGACTTGAATTCGTGTCTTTACCCCTTTTTCTATATCCCATTCATATTTTCTCAAGGAATCTTCTTCATGATCTTATTCAGAATTAAAATGGAATATGAAGAATTTTTTCTTCCCCAAATCCTGCCAATGTCAACACTATTCTTCTCCAAAGGTAAGTCTGAAATGAATGACTCAAAGGTAAAACTGCCTCCCAAGACCAAGAAAACAAACGCTCTCAGCTACATTTAAAGTTTCTGATAGTGAGAAGACATTTATGCAGCCAACAAACATATGAAAAAAGTTCAACACTGGTCATTAGGGAAATGCAAATTAAAATCACATTGAGATACCATCTCACATCAGTTAGAATGGTGATCATTAAAAAATCAGGAGACGAGATGCTGGAGAGGATGTGGAGAAATAGGAACACTTTTATACTGTTGGTGGGAGTGTAAATTAGTTTAACAGTCGTGGAAGACAGTGTGGTGATCTCTCAAGGATCTAGAACTAGAAATAATATTTGACCCAGCAATCCCATTACTGGGTATATACTCAAAGGATTATAAATCATTCATAAAGACACATGCACATGTATGTTTACTGCGGCACTGTTCACAATAGCAAAGACTTGGAACCAACCCAAATGCCCATCAATCATAGACTGGATAAAAAAATGTGGCACATATACACCATGGAATATTATGCAGCCATAAAAAAGGATGAGTTCATGTCCTTTGAAGGGACATGGATAAAGCTGGAAACCATCATTCTCAGCAAAATGACACAAGAACAGAAAACCAAATGCCGCATGTTCTCACTCGTAAGTGGGTATTGAACAATCAGAACACATGGACACAGGGAAGGGAATATTACACACCAGGGGCCTGCCAGGGCATGGGAGGCTAGGGGAGGGATAGCAGGGGCTGCAGGGCTAAGAGAGGGATAGCAGGGAGTGGGTGGGTAGGGGAGGGATAACATTAGGAAAAATACCTAATGTAGATGACAGGGTGATGGATACAGCAAATGACCACGGCATGTATACAACTATGTAACAAACCTACATGTTCTGCACAGGTACCCCAGAACTTAAATAATTAAAAAAAAAAAAAAAAAGCTTCTGATAGGCCTTCTCAGAAGAAAATCTGGTATAAACCTATAAGGTAAATCAGTAACTTTCTAACCAGAATAAAGACACTGAAAGGCATAAAACTTCTTTTTCTACTAGAGGAAAAGAATGGTGTAAGAATATACAGAAATTAATTTTTTAAGATGTTAATGCATTTAGGCTTTAAAAAAATTCCATTTTTCACTCACCTCTCCCTTGCATTCTTTACCAACGACTGCCACCACCACCATACTTATGAGACATCAATTTCTACCTTTTCAAATTATAGGCTTACTACACTATTTCTTTAGAGTTCTGGTCAACTCTTGAGCAGTACTGATCAGTTAGACCATCCATTCCAGCAATTTCTGTATGCATTGTTAAAAATCTCACAACTAGTAACAGGAACAAAGATACTATACTATAAAACAATTTACCAGAATGAAGAAAATAAATATTGTCACAGCACAGTATTGCCACGGATTTTGAGACCACTGAACACAGTAAAGAAGCTCACATCTTAAAGATATATAAAGGAGATATTTACACAACTCTATTTGCTTCTTAGAACTAAAGCAAAGAGAAAAGTAAAAAGAGAGGTAATACAGCTAAATGTAACTTGGAAAATTACTTGTGCCTATCCCATCACTAACACAGATGAAATAAATTGAAGCCAAGAAGGCTGCACAATTTAACAAAGGTAACACTCTTACCGGTACGGCTTGTATTAGAATTGAGAGTTCTCAACACTGATTTAACCAAAGTGCTATCCTGAATATGGATTAGGCAAGGAGATATAAACATCACACAAATTAAATATAGCACTTTACAGCAGCTTTACCTAAAATAATTGTGTTAAAATTCAGCCAACAGTTAGCAAGTTACACGCTATATTCTAAATGTAAGAAGCAACACTCGTTACATTACCTCTTTTGTCTTCTCATGTAGTCCACAACAGCAAGCATTGTTCTTTGTGATTTTTTATCCAAACAGCATCGGAAAAAGTGCTCTGATTCTGACAAACAAAAATATCTCCTCTCAGTCCCAGGCATGCTTGCTTACACACCTTCTTCCTTCTTGTTTATGTGTCTGTCTGCCACTATGCTACAAGGTTCTGGTGGGCAGTACCTAACACAAAATTGTTTCTGAAGGAATTTAATGGCATTTCTTTTGCTTTTAAAATAAACTATTCTCTTATAACCAAAGTGAGAGCTTACATTGTAATTTATATTTTATTTTCGAGGAGGACTAATTCATTGATTCAATAAGATCTTTTATGTGCTAAGTCCTCAGTATATAACCATGAACAAGACAGACCATGTCAGATCACACAGAACTCATGGACTAGTTTGGGACATTACAACAAAGTATGATGAGTGTCATAATAGGAAAGTTTAAAATGCTATAGAAGCTTAGTGGAGGGAACCTCAACTAGACAAGAAAAGTTTCACAGAAAAAGTGATACTGGCCAAGTGCAATGGCTTATGCCTGTAATCCCAACACTTTGGGAGGCTGAGGCAGGCAGTTCACTTGAGGCCAGGAGTTTGAGACCAGCCTGGCCAACATGGTGAAATCCTGTCTCTATTAAAAATACAAAAAAACAGCGGGGCATGCTGGCACACATCTGTAATCCCAGCTACTCAGGAGGCTGAGGCATGAGAATCACTTGAACCTGAGAGGCAGAGGTTGCAATGAGCTGAGATCACACACACTGCATTCCAGCCTGGGTGACATAGCGAGTGTTTGTCTTGAGAAGAAAAAAGAAAAAGTGATACCTGAAAGAGTAATAGTTAGTCATGAGGGCAGGAAAGGACAGTGCTACAGGTAATAATAACAGTATCTGAGATGGCTGGAAGCAAGATATAACTTGGACAATTTAATGAAAGAATTTCAACTGTGCTAAGTCATAAAGCTAGAAAGCAGTAAGGATGCTAAGGGCAGAGAGAAACAAATGGACTAAGTGATTCATAACACAGAATTGGCAAGATTTGGCAATCCCATGAAATATGTGAGAGAGGTTTCTAGAGTAAGCAACTGAGTGCCGTTTCTAGAGTAAGCAACTGAATGCTGTTTGTCAAAGAGGTACACATTAAAAGAAGTAGGCCAGGGGGAAGAGATGAAGAAGATGATGTGTTTGCTTTTGGACAGTTGAGCCTGAGATGCACATGGGACGTTTAGTGAAGGCAGTGAGACTTACAGCGATCAGAAAAGATATACCATTTAAATTTTACAAAAATATGCATTTACTTTCCTTTTTAATAATAGAATTTTATATGTAAGTTTAAATTTTCACTTAAGGTAATAAAAATATTGGCATTGTACACAGATAAAATAATTATTTTCAATGGTTGTAGCATAAATATATGTTAAGTGATAAACATGAAAAAAGTCTTGGCCATGTTCATAACAAATTACCAGATTATTATAAACAATGATTACCTTAAACTATGTAATAAAAATTGTTTTTAACAGTAGTGCAAATTACATAATGCTTAAATCGTTTATACCTGTATTTTCCCAATTAAACATAAGAGATACATTTTAGGTAGTTGACAAAGCTTCTATGAGAATTTTTATTTCAGGATTTTCATTTCAGTGGCCTAAAGAAAATTCATATAAGCACATTCTGAATCATTTAGAAAACCAGCTTAAAATCTAGTAGGATCACAAAATGGGCATCCATGTTTATGTTTATAATTAATTTATAATGTATTTTTCCAAATAGTAGATTTGTCATTGCTGTTACCCAATAGAAAATACATAAAATATAAAGCACAACAAACTGAAGTCTAAATGACATTAGAGCCATGTCGAATGAAGGTTGTAGCAGTAAAAGTAGAAGAAACAATTGGAAGAACTGAGTAATTACAACCTTTGCTGAAGTGACTGGAAGGACTGGGAGGAGCAAATTAGTTGTGGCAAAGCATCACATTAAATCAACATTTATATATTAGAATTGACTAGTCTTGAAGTACAAGTGAACTCCTGCCCTCAGGTGATCTGCCAATCTCTGCCTCCCAAAGTGCTGAGATTACAGGCATGAGCCACCGCACCCAGCCAAAGGCTTTTTAAACAGAGTTGGCCAGAGCTCTGAAAATAGGAAAATTTTATCATATCTGCCCCACAGTACCCAAAACACTGTGTTTGTTTTTTCCATTGCCAGAATGTTGGGTGTTTCTTTTTCACATTCATATAGTGCCTGACATATATCAGAGGCTCAATTAGTTGATCCATTATCAATACCCAAAATATACTGAGAGAATACCATACATCAAGTATTATCCTAGGCACTTTACACATATTATTTCATTGAAAACTTGTTGCAACTTTTATCTCCATTCCACAGATGAAAAAACAAATTTAGAAGTAACAGATTTAAGCCTGTAAAGTGCCTTTAGAGGGATTCAACCTTAAATCTAGCTTTTTCTAGAACTGAGGAGTTAACAGTATTAATGTTAAAAATTTAATAAAATACCTGAATCCAAGTTTGCAGGGGTTGTGGATCGGCTCATTTGTGAGAAGTGTCTAAGACAGCTTGTGAAAAATCCCTGAACATGTGTAGAAAGCAGATTTCTCCATGATTCATTTGTGTCTTGGAGTAAAATATCATGAATCAAGTATGGAAGTACAGTCTGACAAAAGTCAGTTTTCACCTAGAATACACAAACAAATCCACCCAATAATTTGAGTAAACATGAGTAAAATGAATACAGTTTACTTAAAATTTTCATGGCCTATTTTTGACAAATTTCTAAAAGAGCATAGATTAATCTGGCATAAACTCAACATACTGCTAAGAAACAAACAAAAAACATGTATCAGGTGATATTTAAAACAAAAACACACTAGGCTAGTATATCAATATCAAATATATATGTTAGTGACACTGTAACTGTTCATTCCCAGTCTAGGCCATTAGCATAATGAACTAGGATATTGTGTACAAATGACATTATATCACCACTTTAAATACAGTTTCAGAGTTGAAAAGTGTTAGTAAGAGAAATTTTCTGATTTGATAGAAGAGGGGAAAAGGTATCAAAAGTTTAAGAGAAAAGTTAAAAATCTGATTTTTATGCATTTTCTATCCTCAGTGAAGAAGTACAACAGTCATGTTAAAAATGTTTATTTTTTAATAAGCCCCAATTTCTGGGTATAAAATTTGGGTAATTATTTGTGGTATATTCCAAAGAGCAGAAAAGTGCTCTATACATCTGGTACATCAAAACAGTACTCAACTTTATTTCTGCTATTCACCACACTGCATATTTAATATATGAATGAATCATTACACTCCATATCCATCATATTCATCATTTCCACACACCTAAGACAGCTTATAGATTACTAACTGCACTCTTTCTTTTTCAAACTGAAGACAAGGCAAAAAGCGAGTTTTAGCGCCAGATAATTTAAGCTACCAGAAATGGGGTGGGTCCATACGTATATTTGGAACATTTTATCTTCCAGCTCAAAGTTAAAACCTCATAAAAATCTTAGCTTTGTTCACTAATGAGTAATAAATATGTGTGTTCAGGGTACCACTCTGCTGAACTGGTGTGAGTGTGGTGTATTATAGAAGAGGTGATGTTTTATTCACTGTCACTACTTTTTCTTTAGAAAATAAGAACTGCATTTTACATTGCTTTCAATGTGGGTACTTCATGAAAATACCTCCCTATCGGTTACCTGTAATTGGCAGACCTTTGACCTAGTCAGATACTGTGATTTTACATTTCTGTTGAATCACGATTAACAGTGCTATAAATTAATTCTGTAAATCTTAGCTCATTAGAGTGTGTTGTTTCAGATGACACATTTGATGGAAGAGTATAAACTTTGTTTCATTTCATATATACCTTTACTCTTTATTGAAATAAATTGTATTGTATCCTTAAAAATACAAACGCTATGTTGATTGATGCCCCACTCCTTTTTCTTATTCAAGAAAGCATATCAAGGAAAATAAATGTGCTCTTACCAGAAGAAGTTAACAAAGTTAGGACAGGCTTTTGGTTAATGTAAATAATTTATAATCAAAGTATTTTAACAATCAGTAGTAACAAATTATTCAAGGCATCCCTTAGAACTCCTCTAGTATGTTGCTATCCCAAAGCTAAAACCTACTGCATAAAGTTATGGCTAAATACGGATGCTCACTTTAATAAATTTACAACAGTTTGAGTGGGGGTGATATTACATGAAGATGATGTGCAGTATCACAGCACTCTTTAAACATGTCATAAATGAGGAATTAAATCAGACTAATTAATCTTCTTACTTCACACATTGGCTTTAATAATTGAAGAATTTCACTTTTTGTGCCTCCACTGTCCAAAAAAGCACAAGTCAGTGTCTTTATCCAAATGTTGTGATTTTCACATAGAGGAATCCACAGATTTATATCATCCAGGCCTTCAAAAGGGTTTGTTTTGTCAAATCTGGGTACTTCTAAAAACTAGAAAGAAGGGGATTAGAAAATGCAAATAAGAGAACTGGAAATCACTGTACTTTTCCTATACAAAATGAGTATAACAAATCTGTTTCCGAAAAAGGCTAAATACTGTTAAAACTAAATCTGGAGGCAATGTTTACCTTTTAAAATTAAAACATTTATGCTTATACAAGAGGCAGAGTGGTATGTAAAAACTGCTGCTTTAGGCAGCAGGAAACTTGGGTTCTACTCTCAGCTCTTCACTCATTAGTAGTGTATTACACAAATCACAAACATTGCCTCATCTGTCTCACATACAAAACCAGTCCACATCTACCAGAGACTTGATTTCAAAATGAAATGATATTTTAAAATGTTAAAATTATAGTGCTTTCCAGGTTTTATCTACATTACACGTTAACTAGCTTCATTAATGATTTATATTACTAGTTATTTTACTAAGACCAAAATTGTATTTATGATCTATTGAAAGTACTGCTTCAATGCTGGGCTTCTGCCATGAAATTAAATTGGTAAAAACTAAACTGAGTATTTCTCAGTCACTTTATGAAAAGAAAACATTAAAGAGGAATGCTTAGACTAAGGAAGGAGCAAGTGTTCTTAAACGTGCTTCGCAGAGTACTTAACAGTAGAACCTTATTATGATACCAACATGGAAAAGGGAGAAATCTATGGGGTCATCCTATATTTTACCAGGGGATTGTGATATGTCAACTTGCCATGGAAATAAACACTTGTGGATCACAATACCTAAAAACCATACTCAAAACTAGTAACTTTTCATGGGAGCAAAGTAAGGTTTTCCATTTCTAAAAAAAAGGTCTATCTTTAAGAATTTCCCCTCACCCAAAATCAACTACTATTTCCTCATGTTACCTATCTCTGCTTTTCTACACTGCCATAATAAATAAAAAAATAACAAATTCCCTGGATTTATGAAATATGGTTTAAATTACTTACAGAAAAGGTTAATTGTTAGTACAATACTATTTCAAGCAATTTAACAGTCAGGACCCACAGCAAACAGAACTATTTTATTAGATATGGTGGGTATTCAATAAACATTTATTACTTAAGAGACCTTTTTTCTCGATGTTCTAAAAGGCTGTAGATAGGCCAGCATTGGATCTGTTGTCATCTTATAAATCTCCCAGAAACGATGTCCAGTCTTTGTGGCTAAAATGTTTTTCAAACAGGTAACAGCTGCTGATCGAACTTTGACACTGAAAAAACAAATAATTCAAATGACTATAAAGTACACCTATTATTAATCTTGATGAATGTTAACCTCCACTACAAAAATTTCAAAACTAAAATTTTAAATTTATATTAAGAAACTTTACATCTATAAAATTCTCCAGTATCAAACAAAATTATCAAAAGACTTTCACTATTCATTCAGTAAACTTGAATTACTAATCACTGCAACAGCACTTCCCGTCATTCAATACAATAAAGTTTAACTGTGACTACTATAAATGAAAAAGACTCACAAAAAGAAACACTTGAAAATAACATGGCCTAATACATATAAGTAATGAAGATTCTGGGAATCCTTTGGTCCACATTCATATGCTAAAGTCCTTTGAACATCTAAAGATTTTTCCTCTTAAAGAAAAGTACAAGAAACTTGTACCTGCTTCCTAGTATTCTTAAGTCTCACTAATATTTCTGTGCATCTGTTTCAGAAAAACCAACTTCAAATTACTATGAAACAAATGATACATTTAATGCTTGCCAATTTTCTGTGGTACTCTCTTCAAAAACTGTGCTTGATATACCTTGAAATACATTTAAAAAATGAGATGAACTGGCTGGATGTGGTGTGATTTATGCATATAAACCTAGCACATTAGGAGGCTGAGGCAGAAGGACTGCTTGAGCCCAGGAATTCAAGGTTACAGTGAGCTATGATCTATAATGTATGATCATGCCACTGCACTCCAGCCTAAGTGATAGGGCAAGACCTTGTCTCAAAAAAAAAAAAAAAAAAAGAGAGAGATGAATTAATACATCCTAACACAAGGACAGACGAATGGCTAGAAGTGATAAAGCAAGGACAGCAGTAAAATGGAGAAACTGTATGATAAGTGTATGGGTGTTTAATATAAAATTATTTCAATTTAGCTGTATGTTTAAAACTTTTTTTTTTTGAGACAGAGTCTCACACTGTTACCCAGGCTATAGTGCAGTGGTGCAATCTCGGCTCACTGCAAACTCCACCTCCTGGGTTCAAGCAATTGTCTTGCCTCAGCCTCCCAATTAGCTGGGACTACAGGCGTGCACCACCACGCCCAGCTAATTGTTCTGTATTTTTAGTAGAGATGGTGTTTACCATGTTGGCCAGGATGGTCTTGATCTCCTGACCTCATGATCCGCCCGCCTCAGCCTCCTAAAGTGCTAGGATTACAGGCGTGAGCCACAGTGCCCAGCCAAAACTTTTTATAATAAAACATTGGGAAAGAAACCATAAAAATTTGTTTAATTAAACAAAAACAACAAAAGAAAGAAATACATAGGTAAATCAGTAACAGAAACATGGCAGGTAGATGTTACTGCCAATCATTTATTCCTCAAGAGGAGGAGGAAGGGAAGTAGAGAAAAAAATCAAAACACATATTTATCTTAGAAAGGTGCCCAGCTGTGAGGAAACCCTTTGAATCTACCACCAAAAATGGTGGTAATAGAGTACTCAAGGATACCAATCAATCAATAAATAAATAAAAGAGAGAGAAATAGCATGCACACCAAAGTAATCTCAACCAACCAGTTGAAATTTTGATAATATCTAGTGGAACTCTGTTTTGCATAGAGAATAAGTAAGCAATTGAAAACCCTCTCTGATTAGCTTAAGACTTCCAGGGTTGTTAAACAACCTCTGCTTTATGGCTTATTTTTAAAGGATCAAAATAAGACATAGCTTAGAGGAGAGTGGCACCTCTGATATTGACAAGAGACTAAAACAGCTCCCTTTATATTCCTCTATCTTCTGTGTAGGACCAACTGGTATTATTCTTATTTATTGTTGATTTGTCTAGTCCCACTAAAATTTCTAACAGGGACCTTGTCTGGAATGTTCACCATTATATCAAGTGTCTGGCACATAGTATGGTCATTAATTATGTGAATTAATAATAATACAAGAATTTTCATAAAGACACTGAGATTAAAAAAAGGACAAAGTTTTAGTTACTGAGAGTATCAATTTGTGTGAAGTTATTATTCTCCATGAATGCCATATTAAGTAGGTGAGATCAGATATAAGGCATCAGTAAATACTCACCAATCTTCTACCAGTGTGTTATTCAGGTAGGTCAGCATTATGAAGGTCCACTGAAGTTCTTTATCCTCAAATAACTCAAGGGCCTTGGTATAAGATGCATCTTTACTATGTTGTATAGCTATGGTAGAGAAATCTATAGGACCCACTTCTCCCAAGCAGCTTCCAACAGCCTCTACATATAGAAATTCTATTTCAGTAGAGTCATAGGTAAGAGATTATACATAAAACTGAAATTTTCTAATTTCAAAACTATAATGCTGTTTTGCTGTACTTCAAGAATCAACTTTAAGGCCAAGCACAGTGGCTCACACCTGTAATCCCAGAACTTTGGGAGCCTGAGGCAGGCGGATCACCTGAGGTCAGGAGTTGGATACCAGCCTGACAAACATGGTGACGTCCCATCTTTAATAAAAATACAAACTTAGCCAGGCATGGTGGTGCACACCTGTAATCCCAGCTACTTAGGAAGCTGAGGCAGGAGAACTGCTTGAACCCAGAAGGCACAGGTTGCAGTGAGCCGAGATCACACCACTGCACTCTAGCCTGGGCGACAAAAGAAAAAAAAAAGAATCAACCTTAAAACTGTTAAAATAATTTTTTTTGAGATATCACACACATAAATTCCATAACCTTAAACACACAGGTCAATGAAAATTTACACATACAAACGTACATTTTTTTCTACCTGTGTTCTCCCTAACCAGATGAAGACAGGACATTTTCAGCATCCCAGAGGGCTCTTCGTGCTTTCCATAATGATAGAATTTACTAAAATATGTTCACAAATTCTTTGAGAGCCCTTCTTTCAAAGGGTAGAGCCTAACTTCCCTCCTGTTGAGTATGGGCTGTACTTAGTGACTCACTTCTAACAAACAATGTATATAAGTCTTTCACCTCTTTGATTAAATTTATTCCTGGGTATTTATTTCATTTAGAAGCTACTGCAAATAGAATTGCTTTTCTAATTCTTTTTGGGCTGTACACTGCAAGTATATACAAACACAACTAATTATGTGTTGATCTTGTAACCTGCAACTTTGCTGAATTCATTTATTAGCTCTACAACAGCTTTCCTGTGGATTCTCTGGGATTTTCTATACTTAAGATCATGTCACCTGTAAATACAGATAGTTTTACTTCCTTTCTAATTGGCATGCTTTTAATTTCTTTTTCTTGTCTAATTGCTCTGGCTAGAACTTCCAGTACAATGTTGAACAGCAGTAATGAAAAGTGGACAACTTTGTCTCATTCTGATCTCACGGAGAAAGCTTTCAGTCTCTCACCACTGAGTATGATGTTAGCTGTGAGTACAAACCACATTAATTTTATGCTACACAGGAAAGCCACTTAGAGCTTCTGTTGCAAATCAGGTCTGTTCCTAAAAGCAGTGCCACTATAGACAAGGAGGTAAATTTTCTGGTTAAAGAAAACTTCTAGGGTTCTGGTAAGATTCCGTTTCTTAGACTATACTTAAAAGTATACAGATCAAAAATATCTAACTTGAAGAATGTTCTGAACATAGGATATATTTTAATTTTTAAAAGTCTACAAAAAAGGAAGTACTCTAGATATTAGGTTCCTACTGAAAAGTTAAGGAAGACTGTTGAAGAAAGAGTAGAATCTGTGAAACACTACTTATTCCTCCTGTTTTTCTCATTTGAAGCAAAACCATCACGAGAGCTTCAAGCTGACTGCAATCAGGTGATTTATTGGCAATTATAACACAATAGTATTTCTTTAACTAAACAGAAAACACACAGTAAAAATACAGTATTATAATCTGTCCTATATGTGGTTCATGGTTGACTGAAATGTTATCATGCAGTACATGACTGTAGTTTACCTAGAACTTCTTTTTCACCAGTGTGGTTTATTGCCATCTTGGATAACTGCAACAAATTGACAACTAGCTTCACCATAATCCCATCCTGTGGATGATCTAGAAATAATTTTTTAATAATTAGTTTAAACTAGCATGAAGATAACACTTTTGTTTATAATTACATATATATTAAATTATCTGACTAGAAAACTTTTATAAAGTTTAAAAAAGGTTTTAAGTCAGCTGGAGTGGTGGCTCACACCTGTAATCCTAGCACTTTGGGAGGCTGAGGCAGGCAGATCACAAGGTCAGGAGTTTGAGACCAGCCTGGCCAACATGGTGAAATGCTATTTCTACAAAAATTACAAAAATTAGCCAGGTGTGGTGGTTCACGCCTGTAGTCCCAGCTACTCAGGAGGCTGAGGCAGGAGAATTGCTTGAACCCAGTAGGCGGAGGTTGCAGTGAGCCAAGATTGTGCCTCTGCACTCCAGCCTAGGCAACAAAGCAAGACTCCATCTCAAAAAAAAAAAAAAAGTTTTAAGTCATGAGTAGCTCAAAAAATACATAGGGAATGAATCTGAACATCTTTATACAACAAATTGTTTTGAAAATAGTTAGCAATATTTGACAACAGAGAAAATAAAATGCCTTGAACAAATTGTGCAGATTAAGTCAATACTTTAGTAAGATCACAAACAGAAGCCCAAGACTCATTCAACACTAAAGCTAGAAGGGACTCTGGGAGCCTGCTTGGCTTTTTAACATTTAACATTTAGAGTTAAGACCAGCACTGTCTCACAGAACTTTCTGCAATGATGGAAATGTCATTAAACTGTCCAATGACCACCACTGACCAAATGTACCACTGACAACTTGATATGTGTTCAGTACAATGAAAAAAACTGAACTTCAAATTTCATTTAATTTTACTTCATTTAAGTGGCCAAATGGCTAATGGCTACAATGCACAAGGCAGATCTAGTCCATAAAATACTCAAGAACACAAGAACAAGAAATAGTGGTGTTTCTACTTATAATTATATTATAATTATATAATAATATAATTATATTTTATATATCTCAAATGTACTAGAAACTCTGTGCTCAGATAGTCAAAACTAATATTCATCTTAAAAAGTACTACTGAGAGTAAAAACAACACAAGAGAAATATGAAATTGTTACAAGATGAAAATCAAAACTTAAAGTAGAAAGTTTCCCAAATACTATAATAATGTACATTTCAAATCAAATTAACATAAACATAGATGTTTTCATAAGTAAAATGCAAGCTTGAAAAACTTAAAAATACATATGTATATATACACACACATAACACACAAGACTAAAGTATTAAAATGATACATATTTCTTTCAGGTAAATTGGACTGGAAGGCAAAGAAGGCTAACTTAGATGCCTGGCTCTTAGAAATTAAAATTTTCTTTTACATAGTCGGAAGGTGTTAAAAATGTTTAAGCAGGGCTAGATGCAGTGGCTCACGCTTCTAATCCCAGTGCTTTGTGAAGCCAAGGCAGGAGGATTGCTTAAAGCCAGTAATTTGAGAGCAACCTGGGCAAAATAATGGGACCTCTGTTCCTACAATAAATAAATAAAGTGTAGCTAGGTGTAGTGGCTTGTGCCTATAGTCACTGCTATTCAGGAGGCTAAGACAGGATTCCTTGATCCCAGGAATTCAAGGATCCAGTGAGTTACAATGGTGCACTCCAGGAGAAGGGCCACTACACTCTAGCCTGGGTGACACAGTGAGACTCCGTCTCTTAAAAAAAAAAAAAAAAATTTTTGGTCAGTAGAAAAACATAATCATATTTGGGTTTAGAGACATTGTTCTGGCAGAGGACGAATAAAACAGAAGAGTTCAGGGCGAGACCAGTTAGGACCAGTTTTACAGTTAGATGAGAAATGAGGGTCTGAACTAAATGATGAAGAGTCTCAACTAAGTCTGTGATAATGAAAGCAAGAACAAGAATTTACAAAATATTCTTTCAAAAAGAAACAGCCAGAAATAACCCATGTCATTAAAATTAGTACCCTGAGATGCTCTCATAATGTCCATCATCTGATCTTTATGTAGTTCCAGTTGTCTTCGAAGATCCTTCAGACCTTCAAGTCTTGTCAATGGAAGTGCATCATAAACACTTACTGAGAGAAAATGGTTAATTTCCTAAAAGAGAAAAACCATTACAATGTAACTTGCTTTTAACATGTATTGGTTAAGCTTGTGAAATAAAACTTAATAAAAGAAAAAAATTAGTAAGTGCATTTTATAGACACTGACTCATGTCACGATTACTACCAAACAAGAAAGAAATAATTACTTCCTCTACTGCAAACGCTACAATGTTTCAATTCTTTTTTTTTTTTTTTTTTTTTTTTTTTTAATTTA
>PVKP010017863.1:0-45307 GCA_004027715.1 Plecturocebus donacophilus | reverse complement strand
CCAAACTGTAAATATGTACGTTAATAATTCAAACATATTTGTTCCTTCACACTCTACATAAATCATTAATGATGTATCTCAATTTTAGTAATTATTGGAAGAGCAGAATACTGCATACTGACAAACTATTTCAACCAACAGCAAAGAACAGTTATCACTTTCCATATTAGATTAGTAGTTTCTAATCACCCAGAGCAGTTCATATGTCATTACTGCTTAAATTTCTATGTATACAAAGGGTTGTAGGCCTGACTCATGTGAGTGGTCCACTTTTTAGGCCACTAATGTAAAAACATCCCTATAAAACTGAAGACTGAAGATAAGACTTTAGAGTTGATGATAGAGAATACACTCTTTAAAGAATGTCCATAATTGTAGATCATGATTATTCATATTGCAGAATACGTCTCAAAAATTTTAAGGGGCTAGCTATGGGTTGTTGTAAATTCTAAGTTTCTCTTCTCTGATTCAAAACTTTGAATTTTTTCTTACTCTATTAATAAAACATACCAAAAATAAATTTGCCTTGAAAGGCAGTTTGGGAGTAAGAATCTAATGAATGAATTTACCAGTAGTTTATCACATTTTACTAGGGAAAAACAGTTATTGTGAATGTTTATAACTTAAGATGATACATTAGTGCCAAGTTGTACATAGATGACAACAAAAGAAATCCAAAATACCATTTTCAACACGCAAGTGTAAAATGCTAGTCACACAAAAATGCCAATGCTTTTAAAATAAATTCACTTTTTAATCTACATTTAAAAGCATAAAAAATAACCTTCAAAATATATAGCCATGATGACTCAAGTAGAATTTCCAAAAGATTTTTTCCTAAGGATGGCAAGAGGGAATGAACAGTATTAAAGAGGCACTTGACTTTGTCCATTGCTGTGAACAGATCATCTGAGGCGTACTCAGATGTAAATCTAACAAACTCAACACTTTTTTAACCCAAGCAAGATTCCACTAGTAGTTTTTCTATTCCTGTTATAAAATTTTCTATATATTGCATTAAATATATATTTTATGTGGTGTATTATATATACTATATGTGTGTGTATAATATTGGAGGCTCCCACAAAAGAAACTTGGAGAAGGAGAAATAGAGTAGATAGATCCTCTATATCCCCAAGATATGGAACCATCTCTGTTCTGTATTAGGAAAGTAAAGTTTCTCAGTGATGTTCTGGGGATGGCTATCTCTGAGTTTGTGGATTAAGTAAATACTGAACTGGTTGGATTGTTTGTGTGGTATATTAGATCATCTAAGCTCCTCTGCTGTGTGAGTTCCCTAATTTGGGATTATAGCATTTGGCTGACTCTGTTTTGTAGGTGATGTTTCCAAGGGGTCAAAGTTCATCAGTTCCTTCTTGCAGTTTTTCCTCTACCAAAGAGGAAGAGATTTGACAATAAGTAATTCAGTGAACTCCGGGATATATCATTATTTAAATGTCACCATATATCAGAGGTTCAGTCATCAAGTTGTTTCATTGAGATAGTAATTTTCTGAAACCTATACATTGACATTGTATTGCTAGAAACACAACAAGAAGTCAAAATTTTCCTTGAACTAAGCAACCCACCTGGCCAGTGATGAACTATTTTTGATGGATGAAATATTTCCTTGCCATTTCTAATAGATCCTGTCAATCTGCAAGATTGACATAAGGAAGGCTAAATGGCTAAGCCTAATCCATTAGCAAGTAACATCCAATAAGCTCTAGTTCCACAAACTCAGTTGGAATAGGGAGGAAAGAGTTACTCAGAAATCAGTTTTTAGGATTTGCACTAAAGCCTTTTTTAAATTTATTTCCTTTTATCACTTTGATATTTTTCATTTCTCAAATATTACTGAAACTTACATATTTGTGATGAGCGCTATTATTGTTTTTAGTCCCTGAAATTGAGTTATAACAAAGGTTGTCCCCATTCAGAACACATGACTTGTGTAATTTTTAATCAGGTAAACTGGGCCTCTTCAGAGAATCACAAGAAGGATTTCACAAACCTCAAGTGGATTATGACCACTGGGGACTAGATCAAGCACAGATGTGGAATAACTAGAATTATAAGGGACTGGTGGTATGGAGATATTCTGTGTATGAAAAATAAAGTTCTCATATACACAGCCATTTTTGCAACACAAATGCACAGGCTAGCTGTCACTATGTAATTTGAATATATAGTACTAAGTAAAAAATTAATGTGGTTAAGTTCTGAGAAAAAAACAATGATCTTATGATATTTAGGCTAAATCACCAAAGAATACCAGAATAATAATTATAAAAAAGGAAGGGTTTTCTAAGGAATTCATTCTGCTGTGTTTTATTTTGTTGTCTCAGGGACAGATGATTATACCATTGTCATCTCCTTGGTTCAAGGTTATTGGGCAGGATGACTGTCTCTTGAAGTTGTCTGCCTCTTGAGACTTTTGATATAGCCTCAGTTTAAAATCTCACGTGAAAGAAACCTACTGATTAGGATTGGCAGTTGTTTCCACAGTGGCACATGAATCCCTAGAATAAACAAAAATGGTCTCCCAGCAATGTTGTAAAGCACTTTTACATTGATGTGTTATGCATTAAATTGTATACCTTCCAAAAAATATGTTGGAGTTATGACCTCTAGGACCTCAGAATATTACTTCATTTAGAGCTAGGATCTTTACATATGAAATCAAATTAAAATGCAATCATTAGGGTAGACCCTAATACAATCACTGGTGTCTAAGAAAATTTGAGCCCAGAGACATACACACAGGAAGAATAACATGTTAGTATTGGAGTTATGCTGCATAAGCCAGGGGAACTACCAGAAGCCAGCAGAGAAACCTGGAACCAATCTGATGCATCTTCAAAGGGAGCATGGCCCTCCTTACACCTTGATTTTGGGTTTCAGACTTTTGGCCTCTAGAACAGTAAGACAATACATTTTTGTGTTCTAAGACACTGACTTTGTAGTACTTTGTTATTGTAGCCCTAGGAAACTAATACAATATGTCTTCTAAACAACATGCTTCCTGGGTTGGAGGTCGTGCAAAGTTTTAAGAGTTGTTTTCTTTGAAGAGGTAGCTCATCCCTGCTGTGCATAAGACTGAGTAAAGGAGGTTAGTTTCTGACAGCATCCAGGTAGGTCTGCATTTATCAATGGAGTTATTCTAGTGGTAGAAGGTGTCTTGTAATGATCTTATAGAAAGTCTGTGTGAGCTCTGAGGAGAGGACTGCATGGTTATTAACGATAGTGGCAAAATGTAGACCAGGGAAAATTATGTTTATGAAAATTTGGACAGTGTCATCTTTAGTGTCTCATTTACTCTTTCTACTGCTCTTTAAGACTGGGGTAATGCTAAAAGTGAATTTTCTGGGTTAGTGGAAAGATCTAACAGAGTTTCTTTATGCTTATTCTCACGAAATGAGTGTTTCCATTTGGGAATGTATGATTTAATAATATTTTAACAACTGTGACAGTGTTAGCTCTCTGGCAAGGAAAAGCAACTATCCAGCCAGAAATTTTTACCAACAATAACTAATGTGCATACATAGCCTAAAAATTTGCACAGTTGTATAAAGCCCATTTGTAAATCCTCTAGAGAGTCTTGAGTAGAGGAGCTGAACCATGCCTCACCTTAATAGTTGTACTCTGGGGGTATGCTTGTTATCTACCATTACTTATTTAATAAAAAAGGTAGTTTTTTTTTTAATTCTATAATGTGAACAATAATAGAATAATTTGACCTGGTTTCATTGATGGGATTATGGCATACAGGGCACTAAATCTCCAAATAGCCAAAATCTATTTCTATGGAAAGAGGATCTCTGTGATGGCCAACTTTACCTTTCAGAAGGTCGAGCTAACCATAGTAAGTCAACTATAGCTGGTGAAAATTGAGCCATTTCTTCTTCCGAAAGTTTGGTGGAGATAAATGTCCATTGTAAAGCTTTCCTTTTAGCTGGGATGTGAAAATCAGCTCATTTAGCATGTAACCTTGCAAGGTCATTGCCTTCAGATTTTGATCTGCCTATGCACTTCTATCTTAATAATCATGATCTCCTTGTGAGGTTTTAATCACTTCCAGTAAGTCACTAATAATTTTCCACTGGTAGTCAAAATACCTGAAGAGGTCATAAATCCTTTCGGTTTTCATAAAATTCCAAAATAATGAAAAATTCTTAAAAGCACATCTATTCTCTTTTATCTTTTGCCGCAATACAAGCTTTAGTGAGAGCTATTAATTCTGCTACCTGGGAAGACAGAATACAATATAATGAGCTTTAATGGCTGCATTTTCAGGGGATACCAAAAGAAGGGGATGCCATTGTCATTTTTTAAAGTTAAAAACCATCTATAAACTATATTAAATCAGAATTAACTAAAAAGGTGTTTGTAAGGTCTGAGCTGGGTATGCTTAACTCCTGAGTTATTGCTATAGTCCTGTCTTCCCCTCATCTTGAAGAAGAATTCAAGTTATAAGAGTGCAATTTGAACAATGGTAAATAGTGACACATGAAGAAGATAATAAAAGGAATTAATAAATGTAAAAGTTGTTGATAGAGAAATGTTGAGTGTTGCCTAGAAGTAATGGTGATTGCCCAGTACATGCAAACCATACAGTTAGTGAAAAGCAAATGCCACATTGACAGAAGCTTTCACAGGTTTGGCAGCTGCTGTCACCTTCTGCAAATATGAAAATTGGGTTAGGTCTTAGTTACCAAACCAATGGATACACTAAGAGAGACAATAAACAGGCTTCTCTTGAGTTAATACTACCAATGCATCATCTTGTCTTTCTTGAACAAAAGAGAGAAGTTTTTAGATAACAAGGGATACCTAAACTGGGACATTGTTAAAGAGAAGAATTCAAAGATGAGACAGCTTTTTCTCCTTTTATATCACATGGGAAAGGCTCAGGAATTGTCTTAGGAAGTTCATGAGAGGACTGAGCAACTTTTAAGAAAATAGTTATTTGTTGCTTGCAAAACCCGTCAACCCTGAAAGTCTTTTCATTGTCTTTTAATTTAGAACTTTAGTAAAATGGAATTTTCTTTGTTCTAGTGTAGGAAAGAAAATACCCATGTACTGACAGATCATGACACAACTAATGTTTTGTTTCTTGGTAAAATCATGACTTTTCTCTAGATTCCTTATGCCCCTTTTCAGTTAATCTTGAAAAGAAATATGGAGTCTCCATGAAGTACTTAGATCAAGAGGACACTGCAAAAAATTATCTACATATTGTATGGGAATGGACCCTCAAAGAAAAGTCATTTTGTTTAGATTGAAAAAAAAATTGATGAGGAGTCCATAAATCCAATATGTGGTATAGTAGTCCCCTCTTACCAGTGGGGGATGTATTTCAAGACTCCTAGAAGATGCATGAAGCCATGGATAGTACCAAACTCTATACACATATTACATTTTTTTGACCTGATAACTCAGATGGCTACTAAGTGACTAAAATGGCATACACTGCTGGGATATGCTGGATATGATTCACATTTCAGGGAGGACAGAATGAGATGGTGTGAGATTTCATCATGCTGCTCACAACATACAATTTAAAACTTAGACATTTTTTATTTCTGGAATTTTCCATTTAATATTTTTGGATCACAGTGACCACACGTAACTGAAACTCTGGAAAGCAAAACCAGGGATGCAGGGTTGGGGAGATGTGGAGCAGCTATGGTATAACTCTCCACATATGCTGTTAATTTTCCTACAAAAATAGTAAACAACATTAACTGTTTTTATCTACATGTCTACTAAAGGATATTGCACATACATCTACCACTATGAAATATTTACTTCTTCAGCAATTGGACGACAAGACAGAGTAATATTAGAAACTACCAGGAATCTAGAAATCATAACTTTATTGCTTACCCTGAGTCCTTGAACAAATGTGTATCCTTTCCTGATAGGCTTCTTAACTGGCTATGTGGGAGGATTGCAGGGACTGAGATATGGCTGTTCTTATTCTTATAAGGACACAATAATAGGTTTTATTCCTGTGATTTATTCAGGTTTGTGTAAATATGGGAATGACATTGGTGGGGGGTTATAAGGATTTATTTGAACCTTAGTAGGTCAATTGCAAATATTCCTCTCATCAGTACAATCTTTAGCCTGAAGACTAGAAGTAATCTGATTTAACAGTGTACCAGGAGAGTCCAGTAGATACAAAGTAAATGCTGTAATTTGAGTTGTTCCAATGTGCTGCCTTCTGGTGTACTTTAATTTCATAATGCCATTACAGAGTAAGTCTCAATAAGTTAGCTGGAGCAGAGGCACACAACTGAAATTGTGAAAAGTTAGAAGTATGGTAAAAGAGCCTATCAGTGTTTGCTGGAGACACCCTCCCCAGTTATTTTACTGCTTCTCTGAAGAACAGAGAGATAAAGTAGTGAAATTTAAGGTAGAAAATACAGTATGCATATCCTCTAGGAACTGGAAGTCCAAACCTGCAAACAGATAAAACACAGAGCAGACAATGGGGTATTACTGAGATCCTTAGAGGAGTGTCATTGTTATACCCCTAATTTGACTTCATAGGCTCCTTTCTCAGTTTTACCAGGAAGCTTCTTTTCCACTACACAATCATTTTACAGATGTCCTATTTCCCAAAATGTTAAATACCTAACTACCATGTGTCTCAGTCATTCTACTCCTAGGTAGTTACCTAAGAAAAATTAAAGTATATGCCCATACAAGACATACACAAATGTTCATAGTAGCTTTATTTTTAAGAGCCAGGCCAGGCATGGTGGCTCACACCTGTAATTTCAGCACTTTGGGAGGCTAAGGAGGGTAAATCACTTGAGGTCAGAAGTTCGAGACCAGCCTGGCAAACATGGCAAAACCCTGTCTCCACTAAAAATACAAAGATTAGTCAGGTGTGGTGGTGTGCATCTGTAATCCCAGCCTCTTGAGAGGCTGAGGAAGGAGAATCACTTGAACCTGGGTGGCAATGGTTGCAGTGAGCTGAGATTGCACCACTGCACTCCAGCCTGGGCAAAAGAGTGAGACTCAGTTTCAAAAGTAACAACCTAAATGCCTATCAATAGGTGAATGCATAAGCAAATTGTATATATCCATATAATAGTCATGCAGTAGAACACTCAGCAATACAAAGGAGCAAACTTTTGTTAAATCCAGCAACATGGATGAATCTCCAAATAATTATGCTGACTAAAGGAAGCCAGACAACAAATAGTTTATAGCATATGATCCATAAAATTTTATAATATAAAATTTTTGAAAATGCATATTAGTGACAGAGAGCAGATTAGTGCTTGCATGGGACTGATTACAACAGGCCGTGAAGAAGTGTTAGGAAGTGATGGTGATAGGTGGGTCATTGCTGTGATGGTTTCATGAGTATATACATGCGTCAAAAGTCACCAAATTGAACATTTTATGTATGTTCAGTCAATTATACCTCAATAAATCTTTTTGTAAAACCCAGGGTCATCAAGCCCATAAGTAGCATTTCCACTATAGGGCTCTCTAGCAGCTCCATGGGCGATTCAATCAAGTGTTCTCAATGGGAATTCCCCAAATACATAAAGAGCACCCAATGTTAAGATGCAGGCAAAATGCAGATGTCCCACCTTTCAGTATAAATCTTTCCTCTTACCAAACTCCTAGTGAGAAATTGTCTATATATTGTTACCTTTCAAGTTAATGTACAAAGACAAAAATAATCAAATTCTCTCACTGTAATCGGGTAAAAGTTTAATAAAATTAAAGTCCTTCCCAGTTTCTTATTGTATTCATTCACAGGCACAAATGTTCTTAATGCCTCTGAGCATTCCTTCAGTAGCTGCCCCCTGGGTGTCTTTTATGGATATGGATACAACACATTCATTCAGCACCTCAGAAGTTAAATTCAACAACTCTACGGTATGCCTCAACTTACAAAAGGTCTGGAAATTTAATAAAACACCTAAGATAAGAACAATACTTGCCTTATAACCAAATTTAAAAGGCAGTTATCCTGTACAAAATTATGCTCCCAGAACTCAGTAGTATTTATTGCCAAAGACAACATGTAGCAGAAACTCTACAGTAGGAACTCATGAATCTGTAGAGGGAGGATAACCAGTGATGGCTGTAGCCTCATCAAAATGCCAGTCACATGAGCTGCACACTTTTAAGTTAGAAGAAATTTGTCATCAAGAAGTTAAACTTTTCACCATGCATTTAGCATGGCACACTGTATCTTCTCTTTCAGAAAGTGTCATGTGAAAAACACTGATGCTATCTTACGTAGAACGTGCAGTGGTGCAGTCCCAATCACCAAATCAAATGAGACCTGATCTTTTCCCAGTATGTTCAAATCTCTTCATAATCAAAAAATTTTTTACACTGCATTTCAATGACTCTCAGAACAATTTAGACCTTGAGCTTTTCTAGAACTTTATCCTGCATCCAAGGCACATCTGCCTTTAAGTTTAAAAGTAGCGAATACTGATAGTCATTAACATCTAGCATAGCTATGAATATTTCTTTTTCTATCATTAAATCATTGCCTTGAATAAAATTGTTTTCTGGTGTCTTAGCAGCATCTGATGAGGCCCCTGCTGCTCATACATACATATTTAATGTAGGCCAAGGTCAAGTTGCAGCAGCCTGCATGAGACCACCTGTACATACCAGTGCCTTTGTTGATGCCAGCACCACTAGAGTAGCCTAAGCCACACCTTGGGCTGGCATTTGGTGAAGACATTCATGAGGCCAGCGTTTGAGTGAGCCCCACTTCCACATTCTGTCTTTGCTGAAGCCAGTGTGTCTCCGTTCCCTCCAGTCAAATTCTGCTTCATTGAGGCCTGCACATATGTGCTTAAAGCCCTGTAGTACACACTGTCTCTATAGAAATTATCAATTTCTCTGGACAAAGATACCCTAAACTTTTAGGTCAAAATCCCATGTGCCTTAAGTCTTAAACCTTCTTGCCAAAACTGCAACTAACAGCCTACTTCAAACAAAATCAAATTAATAGCCTTAATAAAAGTCTCTACAAAATACCAAGATGAAAGCTCCCTATGCACACATCAAGGTCTGAAACCAGAAACCATCAGCTCTGGCCACAATTAAACCTCTCTACTTCTTTGTTGTGCTCCTTCAAATTTTATTTCTATTTCTTAATGTACTTACCCATACAACACCAATTTTCTAGATTCATTTTCTGAAACAGGCCTCTTCCCTGCCATGTCCATCCCCCTTCTACCCTTCATCAATAGAGCCCGTTCTTCACTTATGGTATTAGAATAGCGATTAAGAGTATATGCACTCTGCTGACAGTCGAGGTCCTCCGCCCTAGCGTGATTTATTTTTTACTTTACCTCCCCTGGGTGGAACAAGTGGGACAAGAAGTAAAGATACCATGAGTGTTAGGATGATGGTGTCTTCTCCATATGGAAGGAAACAATAGGAACGGATAGGAAGCATTACCCCCATCAGTAATATAATACATATTCTTTGTAACTATTAAATATTTAAATACATACCAACCTTGCTTCCCTTTGAAAGTTTCCTCGTGCCTCTACGAACTACCAAGTTTTCCTTTGAAACGTTCCTCATGCTTTTTCTTTTTAGTCTTGAAGGCTTTCCTCAAATGCTATTTCCCACATGAAACTTTCTCTAATTTCTTAAACTAAACAAAACCTCTTTCTTCTCTGAGGCCCTGGTCCAACATTTTTAAAGTGTGGCGAGGAGGCAACCACAGCAGAATCACCGGGGTTGCCTGTTAAAACATCCATTACTAAGTCCATCTACAGTATCCAAATTCCTTAGTGCAGGGTCCTCAAACATGCCTCTTAAGAAGCCTCTAGGCCAGGCACAGTGATTCACACCTATAATCTCAGCACTTTGTGTGGCCAAGATTGAGCCAGGAGGATCCCTGAGGCCAGTTCAAAACCAGCCTGGGCAGGGCTGAACATGGCGAGACCTCATCTCTAAAGAAAAATGTATGTGGCGGCATGCACCTATAGACCCAGCTACTCATGAGGCTGAGCAGGATCACTTGAGCTCAGGAGTTTGAGGCTGCAGTGAGCCATGATCACACCACTGCACTCCAGCTTGGGCAAGAAACTGTTTCTAAAATTAAAAAAAAAAAAAGTAAACTTTCCTGGGTGCTTCACTGATGCCCTAAAATCTAAACCTTTTGCTTTATCTGATTGTCCCTGATTACTTTTCCCCTATTATATCTTACTTGGCATTTATTCCTCTACAAGAACTTTGGAATTTCTTTTTTTTTTAAAGAATAACTCCTTAACATAAGCCTTACATAAAGTAGCTGTTTAATAAAGTTGTTAAAATGAACATAACTTTCACTTCTCTCCAAAGGACAAGATCTCCTTCCATATTTTATGATAAAAGTGTCTAAAAGTGAAAACACACACAATTTATAAAGGAATTTATTGAAATAATTTATCTTGGATCATGATGTACTGTCTTCATCAATGTAGCCAAATTTAGGATTTCTGGGCTGCTTATTTTAATGTGATATTGTGCAATGCAAGCTTCTAAGCACTGCTTTTCTGTGCAATAAAAAGTTCAGTGTTATCTAAGTACTTCCTCCTGACCTTTAAATATAATTTTTATATAGAAATTACTGTATATTTTTATGATATAGAAATATAGTGCAAGAGCTCCCTAAAACCTTAATGCAATTTTCACTCTATTTGCTATCATTTATACAATTTTATCACTCAATATTTGGCAAGTATTATTGGTCAGTTCTTTTTGCTTACAATGACTATATATAGTCTAGCCTTTCTCATTCTGCTGCAATTTCCAAAGCATGGGAAGCAGTTATCCCACTGGTTAACCTTAGCTCACAAGGGTACCAACAAGGGAGACACACAGATAATGTTCTTAAAGCATAGGGTCCACAGGAACTGGAAAGCTTAATAATTCCTGCTGTGACACTGCAAGGTTTCTGTCATCATTTAAAAGACCTTACACTAATAAGCCATGTACTTCAATTTAAGGGAATGTTTATAAATATCAGACTTTGAGTTCACTGATTTATCAAGGTCACTTTGTTATATGGTGAGGGCAGTTTACTTCAGCACCTATTTACCCTGCAACATGTACTTAATTTAAAATAAATAGTCCAAGAGGAGTCTCTGCCTCCCTCATCATTAAAATGAATTTTAAAATCACATAACTGATCACTAAATTGAAACATTCCATTGCAATGCTTCATTGATAGTTCTGATTCCTTATTTTTAAAACATTTTATTTCCTATAAATTTCATATGATACAAAAGTATTACATGCTTGGACCTGTCTTGCAAATAGGAGGTTCCTTCAGTTCTTCAGGCCAACCTTCCTTCAGAGGCAAATAAATAAGAAACATATGTAGAACATATACAGAAAGTTTTTTTTACCAGAATAAAAATATGTTAACATTTTCTATTTAGGATAGTTTAGCAATCTAGTTTATGCTGACAAATTTAGTTCATCGCTGGAAGGCACTTGTCACAGAACATAATAAGCAGCAGATATTTTAACTTGTCCGAACAAAATGTTTAACTTTTTTCTTGAATTTTTTGAAGAAGGTACTCCATTTGTAAATTCAAGTTTGGTTGGCCCTTTTTAGTCTTTTTGTTCAATATTTTAAATACTTCCATTTTCTTCTTTTTGTACCGCCTTTGGGCTTCTTCTCTCTCCTGTTTTCTCCTCTCGAATTCCTAAAATTATTAACATATGTAACTTTGATTAGCAACAAACAGTAGATACAGTTCAGAAATTGTTTTGAAATAGCTATTACTAGGCAAACACTCTAAGGTTTGTCTGTTTTGCCAGATGTGCACTGTTTCCTATAACTGAAGCAAAGTACCCTCTTTGTCTTCACATTATAACAATACATGGTATAACAGGAAATTTTCATGATCACAAAGCCCCAGCTCTATATAAAGGAAATTTATAAATATATATAAATATATATATAAAAGAATATATAAAAGAGGACACTAAATGTTTTACAGCATAATGGTCATTACCGCACATCATCTGATACACTTTTTCCAAAGGCGGCAAATGGTTAGAAAAAAGCATAAAGCTGTGCTAGTTAATACTGGTCCAGTATTCCCATGGAGAAATTTTTTGCTTTCTCCTTATCTGCCAACACCTTAAGAACAATGAAAATATTTTAGATGTGAAGATTTCTTAATTACATATATTCTAAAGCAAAAACAAGCAAAATTATGTATCATCTTTGAAGTATTTTTGACTGATACACTATTCTTTTTCAAGTTACAGATTAATAAAACTTCAATGCAAAAACAAGAACTACCACAGTTTCAACAAAATAACAATTTTGTTGAGGCTGTGGGTAATTTTATTGTATTCATTTGAAAAAACATCTAATTCTGTTCTACAATTCTGATTTTCTAAATGATAACAGAGTGCTAACTCTTGCTAAGTTAAAACAGTTTTTTTTTTTTTACAGGCAAAACCAACTATTTATATAGTAAAGAAATATTTTATTCTAATACCTCCCCTTTTGCTTTTAGTTGCTTCAATACAATGTTATTAAAAAATCCATATTTTTATTATGTCAGTGGTTCTCAAGTTTTATTATACATAAAAATCTCTTTAGGTGCTTCTTAACACCATACTGGACCATACCTAGACAAACTTTGTCCCAGATGTTCATATTATTAACCTATAAACAATGTGTTTAAAATCATGTTCTTGACCTACTAGCATTGCTTGAGATAATTAATACAAGCAAGGAATCTGAATATGATGCAATCCTCAACCTTTGCTCAGATCACTCATTCATTCAACAAACATTTACAGAGAGAATACTGTGTGCCCAGCACCAAGAAGCACAACAGGTATAGTATACATATTTAGGATAAGTAAGAAAATTTATACTAAATATTTTTAAAGTAGAACTTACTTCTTTCTTAGCAGCACGTTTAGCTTGTATGTGTTCAAATTCTTCTTGTGCTTTTTGATTTGATGTTTTCTTTTTATTTTTCTTTGGAACTGTAAAGGAGCTTTTCATTGGTGGACAGAGAAACAATACTTTATTAGTAAAATGTCCAAAAAGGTATTAAAAACACAGTTATAGCTTTTAAGAGTACACATTAACTAAAAGGCACAAATGGGGATTCTTACAGAAATATTTCAACTAGGAAAAACTATAGAAAGCTATGAAAGATCCTAAAATGTTAAAAAAAAATTTTAAACAAAACAAATGAAAGCAGTATATGAATGACAGAAATGCCAGACTGAAAAAGGAATTAAACTTAAGGATGTTAAGAAAATTATGTGTATGAACTTTAATCTCAAAGTTTTCTGACCCCTTCCACTCTATTCCATTTCATCTACTTAGTCATGAATCACTGCATCTTGGACCTAGACACCATTTCCAACTGTTCTACCTTTAAGTACTTCTCACCTCTCTGAAGATTTCCCTTTTGCCAAGGCTAATCCAACTACTTGGAATTCCATGCATTTCCTCAGTATCCTTGATTCAGTAATAACTTTCCTTTCCTCTGTCACTCAACTTTTCACTATACCCTATAACTACAATATAATATTTTAATAGCCACCTCCTTAAACAAATGAATTACCCATCATCAGACTTTATGTCCCTTTTTAACTATCAATTTTGTTTCCTGACCTTTTGTAGTCAAGTTTCTAGAAAGATTAGTGAACAGACTATGATTGTCATTTCCCATTTGCTCCTTGATTTTTTGATATCTGATTTCTGCTTCTTACCACTCTAATCAAACTGCCCATGCCAAGACAGTGATGATCTTCTAGCAGCCAAATGATGATCAATGGGAACTTTTCAGTCTTTTTTAATGGACTACTCACTTTACTCCTGAAAATTCGACTCTCTCAGTGTGAGTCACATTCTTTTCTCCTGATCTGTTCTAATTGTTCCTTCTTTGTCAAGCTAGAGCCTCTTTGTCTTCCTCAATGCAGGTTTTTCCCCCAAGATGATTCTCTTCTTCGTCTCCATACTCTACTTGTGTTTGAGCTGTCAGATCTATGACCACTTCAGATGCCACATGTATGTATGGCTGAAAGCTTAATCAGGGACTATCTATTGAAAATCTCTCCAAAGTCACTAGTGACTGTCTAGTTCACAAATCCAGGGGCCTGTTCTCAGTCCTATTCACCTTAAACTTTACAGTACAGAAGCACACCCCTTATCCATGGTTTCCCTGCTCCATGGTTTCAGTTACTTTCAGTTAACAGAGGTACTAAAATATTAAATGGAAAAATTCCGGAAATAAACAATTCATATGTTTTAAATTGTACACCATTCTGACTGTTTGCTTTAAGTGAAAAGGTAAAAACTCTTGACTTAAGGAAAGGAAAAAAATCATATGCTGAAGTTGCTAAGATCTATGGTTAAAAAAAATGTTCTATCCATCAAATTGTGAAGAAAAAAGAAATTCATGCTAGTTTTGCTGTCACACTTCAAACTGCAAAAGTTATGGACACAGTGCATGATTTAAGATGGAAAAGCCATTAAATTTGCAAGTAAAAGACATTAACAGAAACATATTCCAATTCACAGACATTGAGTTTGGTATCATTTGCAGTTTCAGGCATCCACTAGGGTCTTGGAACATCGTCCAAACAAGTAACAAGAGACCACAATATTTGACAGTTAACTAATCTGTACATCTCACAACTTTCCTCTGTGAACGTAGCTGTCACTGTATTTCTCTTTCTTCAATTCTGAAAAGCTTACTTAACTTATTCAATGATGACATTTTCCGTTTCCACCCTCAAATAAACAGTAATCTTTAAAAACATAATTTTTTACCTTCCTTTCTCATGATTTAAAGTTCACTTCAATTATCAGAAAATAACTCAAATCTACATTTCTAGTGCTAATCTTTTCCCTGAGCTTTACACTGATTATTTAACAATATAATAATCAAGTCTACCAAAAGTAAACTTTCTGTGTTTCTGCCTTCATCCCCAATTACATTCCTCCTGCCTGTGGTCCCATTTCTGGTTATTTTTAGTGAGAACAGCTAACAACTTTAAAAGGTAAGGTCTTAATGAAGTAAAAAGTTATGCTCCCAAGTTAACACCTAGCTTCTTGCAATTTTAGATTTTGGCATGGTTTAAGTATGTGCAGTAATAGTTTTTTATAAGTTAACTCTCATAAAACCAAAGAGTCATGGAGCTGTGCATTTGTTTTATAATTGCAGCCCATTTCTGGTTCTCCGCAGAAAATCCAGATTAACAGTAATAGCTAACACTCAAGAGCACTATGTATTATATATACCCTTTTAAAATCCTCATATACATTAACTCACTGAGTCTTCACAACGATGTCATGAAACACTTTAGGAACACCCAAGTTTATGTGAGTAATCCATTCTGGAGCTGTGCAACATGGCAGCTCTGAAGTATATATTCATTACAGTATTATCTTTCCCAATTTAAAGAAGACATAGTATTATTTTTCCCATTTTAGAGAAGAGGCCACTGGGGCACTAACATGTTAAGTTTGGCTCTAGCACCCATACTGTTAATGACTAAACTTATAACATCTCTCAGAAGTTATTTTTCAAAAATATATTCATAACATATGGCCCAATTAAGTTATCACCTATACTTGAGAGGAAGAAATCTAAATCCCAGACCTCTTAATTCCCATTACATTAGTCAATTAAACTAAAAACAGCCTAATAATTTAGTTACTGAAGCTAAGAACAGAGCCTCCATGAAAATGTTTATCTAAACTGTGACTTCTAAAATGTGTTAAGAAAAATTCCAATTCCTATATAAATTATCCTATGGTACTTTTAAATAATAAAACACCACTTGAAGGATTTCATACGAAGAAAATACTTACTTTACTGTTTTACTACATTGTTCTGGCTGAGACTGGTCAAAGCCAGGCTGATCTTCAAACAAAGCCTGGTGAATGTTACACTGTTTTTCAAGCAAAGGCTGGTCAACTTCTTGTTCTGACAAAGGATGGTCAACTTTTCTTGGTTGCTTCCTAAGTCTTTCTTCTTCAGCTAAATAGAGATGTTTCAGATTATCTGGGTATCGATCTGTGAATTGTGACTCCAGTGACGTTTGAGCCTTCCTTTCCTTCCGTAGCAATTTCTTGTAACTTTTCTGAATTCTCAGTTTTCTTCGAAAGGCAAAGCCTTGTCCTATGTTGAGGAATATCATCCAAAATTATTTTCAGAGAAAAGAAGGGGTCGAGCAAACAATAAAGCTGTTAATTACAAATGAAAACCATTTTTTTAATATCGTTAACATTTAGATGCTAGAATTGTTTTGCTTTAAAAGATTATTTCAAGCAACAAATTTAAGCTGATGGAGTTTATAGCAAGCTGGCCCTTTGCAAAAAGACCAGGCTAACAGTCGTGCAGACATCGAAGAAAGAATCTCAAAGAAAAACTGGCCAGTTCAGACTTGCACAACCTGAGTTTATAGCTGTATTCACAAATTAAAACAAAATCCTTAGTTCATTTAAAACATTTAATCTGGGCCTTCAATAAATACCTAAAATAGAAAAGAAAAGCCACATCTAGTATTTTATCTTGGACAAACTACTACATATGTTTTCGAAAATATTTCAACGCGAAAGAAAAAGAGTGTTATGGTTGTCTGAAAAGCTAGCAATTATGAGAAGACTGAATTTACTTAACATTTATATTCCGAGTGGGATCTGAGGGATTTTACAGATAGCAAGACAAAAGGACAAACACAAATTAAAGCAAAGGAGAGGAAGATAGGTAAGAGAAGACTTGAGGGCCATTCGGGCATGTGTAATAAGGAAGGATTCGCAGCAACGTTTCTAGCCCAGTCCTCTCTACCCAAAAGTATATACGTAATACGTTCACAGGGGTCCCAAAGACACTCTCTGCTCAGTTTCTCAAGAAAAATACAGAAAGTTCTGATGAAACACAGGGTTATGTCAGGGAAGGCGTTTAAATAATTAAAGTTACCAACACGCCTCCGTTTTCCAATCTAGAGCTCCACGAAGCTCGCAGCTTCAGCGGGCTAAGGAATGGCTTCCCCTGCCCCAAGTGGGACCTGATCTGATTCCCAAATCCTTCAAAGCTTCGGCGGGTCTGGTATCCTAAGACAGAGAAAGCCCGAGGACTTGCGAATACCTGCCTTCCTACATACCCTCGCGAACACTCCCCACGAAGGTTTGCGGATGGTTAGGCCGCCATGTCTTCTGTTTCACATTCTTATTCCCGTACCCGACAGGTGAAAGCCCTTCACCACGCGCCTCAAAACCACCAGGCCGCCACTTCCCTGCCCGCCTCACCGGTGCCATTGCAGCCGACCAACGGCGTCTCCAGAAGACCACATGGACGCCCACAAAATACGTCACCAAGCCGAAGCAATCAATCGCTCAGCAGGAATCCGGCTCGGAGCTCTACTGAGCCTGCCTGTGCTAATATGGGCCGAAGTGGCGCCTCACGGCCATGTTTGCGCCACCTACAGCCTGGGAGGGTGAGCATCATGGCGGCGTCTTGCCCTCTCCCGATGACCCCGGACCTGCCCACGCTGCGTGCCAAGTTGCAGGGACTGCTGCGGTTCCTGAGGGACACTCTGTCCATTTCCAATGCACACACCGTGGATTTCTACACAGAATCCGTGTGGGAGGAGCTGGTCGACGTGCCCCCGGAGACAGTGCTGGCTGCATTGAGGAAGTCAGCTTCGGAGGTGGAGGCCCAGCCCTCAGAGGCGCGCCCCCTAATGGAAGCAGAGGGGGAAACAGGTGGGTGGAGTAGGCGGGGCGGGAAGGTAGGCGGGGCGGGAAGGGAGCCGGAGGAGAAGGTCCCGGCCGGCGAAGCGAGCCCCCTGGCGGAAACCTGCAGAACCGGGTGCGCGGCGGCGGAGGCGGGACGACCGCGGCCGGGGGCGAGGCGACCGCGGCCGGGGGCGGGGCGGTCCTCTGGGAAACCGAGGAGGGGTCGGATTAGTTGAGGGATTAGGCGGGGATGTCCTTCGGAATCAGGATCTCTCTTTCTTTGGGTGCTTGTGTATTTCCACAATTTAAAGAAAGCAGGAAACAGGGGAGGGGAGTTCCTTCGTCAGTAATTCGATAATGATTGACGCGAGGGAAACTAGGGGAGCAGTGCTCTCACGGAGTTTATAAATTCTAGGTGGAATCCTCCACCAAGTGGTAGAAGATTACTCAACAGTTAATGAAGTAAAGATAATTTCAGATGGTGGTAATGAAGTAGAAAAGAAAAACAGTGTAATGTGGTAGGCATTGTGTAAGGAGGCTGCCTGATTTTAGGAGGTCAGGAACACGAGAAGGCGCCAGCCTGCAGAGCCACAGGAAGGGGTTGCATGTGGTGGGAACCGCAGGCTACACTTGGCTCTAGCCAGGTGAGGCTTCAGGTGCAGGCCGGGAGGCAGGCAGAGGCCAGTGGCACAAGCCTTTCTAGGCCTTGGAAGGATATTGGATTTGAAGTATGATGGGAAACCTTTGGGGTTATTTAGACAACATCGTGACCTAATTGACATTTGAAAAGATAACTCAATTATTTGAAGAATAGACTACTGGGGCAAAAGCTTAAGCTGAGAGGCCAGTGAGGAGACTATTTCAGTAGTACAGCAGATGATTGTTATCTTGGAGGAGGATGGTATTCGAATATTCACTATTTCATTTAAAAACTATTTTAAAGTATCTAACATGTGTCATGAATTTTTGTAGACTCTAGGTTTTCCTGCCCTGAAGAAATGTAGATTCTTCTAAGGCAAGTGTATTTTGGAAGTAGAATGATGAACACCAACAGGCTCCTGGGATTTTTACTTTCCTTCTAACCAAACTTACCCTTGTTAGTGAGCTTTATCCATTGAGCATTCTCTGAATGCAAAGCATCACTAGAGGGACCTCTTATAATAGCACTTGGTAAATACTGGTTTTTTTAAAGTCATGGTTATTGAAAAGCTAGGCACTTCTTCAGTTTGCTTTCATAATAAATATATGACACTTATGATAACATGACAATTTGACTTAAACTCCAAAAGAGCAGAGTCTGTGTCTGACTTGTCAACTGATGTATTCCCAGCACTTGGTAAAATACTTGGCATACATTCAATACTGGATGAATATTTGTTGAATGAAGGAATTTATGAATTACTCGTGTTAGTTTTAAATAAATAAATGAAACTACTCTCAAGATTAGAGACTAAGACTTTCATATGTGTTTATAAGCTTGGTCTCCATACAGTGGTAGAGTTAGATTGTCTTATATATCCTAATAATAATTGGATTAATTGATATTTAGTATACACTCTGTAGTATGCTAAGTGTCTTCATGTATATTTTCTCTTTTAATCTTTACATCAGCCTTGCAAGATGGGTTCTGTTACTTTCTGTTTGTGAAATTATAACTTAAGGAGTTAATTTGCAAGGGGCACAGCTTTCTAATGGAAGATTCAAACCTCGTCATTTGACTTGAATCTGAGCTCATCACCACCATCATAAAAATCTACTCTGAATTATTTAGCAATTAATTACCAAGTCCATTTATTATCATAATCAGTATTTAATGACACTAACATGTTCCTTGTTTATTTTTTGCTGTCTGTTCCTCCCTTTAAGAATGTAGGATTGTTTTGTTCATTGCTGTATCTTAGTGCATAGAACAATTAGATCAATGCCTCATTAGATTAGGTGGTTAATAAATACTTATCAATGAGTAATTGAATAATACCATTTATTTGTCCTCTTAAGCTAGGAATAAAATGCTAACATCTTTTGGGAAAACCTTTCAAACAATTTTGTATGTATCCAGCAACAATGGAATTTAGGTTAGTTTGTGCACCTGTGGAATGTCTATGGTCTTGCAAACTTTTTTATACAAAATATTCCATTGTAAAAATGGTCAGCTGCTTGTAATATTAAAAAGAGTGAGTTTTTATCATTTGTGCTTGTCAGAAATCTTCATTTTTGTTTATGTGAAGATGGGCATTTTTCCCCATTACTATATGAGATCCACTGTTTCTATCAGAAGAAATATTAGAATCCTATGAGCAGATTTGTATCCTATTGAATAATTATTAGCTATTATGGACAGTATATTTAGCAGTTAAATATGGAGTCAAATAGGGTTCAAAATCCAGTTCTGCCTCTTCCAGTTCTGTGATCTTGGGGAAGTTCATTTATTCATTCAGTCAGCAAACATTTACCAAGTGTCAGCTGTGTACCTGGCACTTTTCAAGGAGTTAGGAAACAGCAGTGCATAAAACAAAAACCCCTACCTTCATCTTGCTTGCAATCTAGAGGGAGAAGATAGTCAAAATTATTTTAGTGCTATAGAGAAAAAGTATAATAGATAAGGGAGGAGTAAATAAGGGGAAGAAGAGGAAAATACGTTTGCAATTTAAAATAAGTTGTCCTGGCAAGACCTCATTGAGGTAACTCTAACTCTGAAAAGGTAAGAAAAAAAAATGAACTATGAAGATACCTGGAGGGAAAGCATTCCATAGAGTGAGAACAGGGAACAGAAATGCCCTGAGGAGGGAGCCTGCATGGTGTGTTTTAGGAGCTGCATGGAGACTGAAACAGATTTCCACAAGGGACTCACAAGGAGTATGGTCTTCTGCTAATATTGTATGAGGAGTTACAACTAAACGTAATTCCCAGAGCTGTATGCACAGTTTGGAAAAGTACACTAACAGATGTTCAGCACAATCATTTGGTGTTTTATGGAACAAAGATGTTTCTAGAAGTCCTCAGTGTATCCATTTCAGTAGGTTTCTTGTGTCAGGTGATCTTGTCTGGTTAGAGTCCTAAAAGTTTCTTTTTAATTGTTCTTCTAAAAAGAACTAGAAGAATAAAATTTAATTCTCCAAAATGAAAAGGAACTATGTTGGAAATTATCTTTTCAGGGCGTAAATTATGGCTTTCCAGACAGAATGCCTGGGTTCAGATCTTGACTTCAACACTTACTAGTTGTGCTAACTTGGGCAGTTTGTTTCAACTCCTTGTGCATTAGTTCCTTATCTGTAAAATGGGGGTGACTTTAGTGCCTACCTGATGGGATACTGTGAAAGGTAATTTAGCTAATATATAGAAAGGGATATCTTCAAGGTGTCATGAACAGCAGATGCCCAAGCTGGAGCACACTTGGTGCATTGTAAACACAGCAGAGCGGTCCTGGTGAAATTGGAAAGAGATGGGGTTTGGAGGTAGTCTAGGACAACTTCACATGAAGCTTGTAGGCTGTATTCAGTACTTGGCTTTTATTCTGGGTGAAATGCAAAGCTCTCTGAGGATATTGTGTGGTGATGTGATACAGTGTGATTTATGTTTCCAAGTCTGGTTTCTGTGTGGAGAAGAGAGGGTAAGAAAGGTGAAGGAAGGTAAGGGAAGAAACAGGATTACAATATAAGAGGCTATTAAAATAGTTCAGGGACATTTCAAGGAAAGGTAGCTTGAAGAGGTTAGATTCTCTTGTAAATAACAATGATGAAAACTGGCCAGATTGTTAAAAACAACTATAAGATTCTGGAAAATGACCAAAGGCAGAAATATAAGAAGAGGTTGCTATTGAAAGACTGTTAACTGATTGTGTAGGAAGTGAGAATTTATGGCTTTCTCGCTAGGGATGCTCCACCCCCTATAGATCTAGCAGTGGAATACCACATCCATACCAGCTTACAGTGCTGATGGCTAGATTCAGAGATCAGAGTAGGTGGAGATTTAAGAGGTACATTCTGGAAACAGGAAAGATACAAAAGGTCTGAGATCTAAGATCTGAGTATAAATTCTGCCTGAATCCCTGAATGATCTCTTATCTACACATGCCTGAGAGACCCAGAAATCCTAGCAAAAACACTGGCAAAACAAGGGGAGTGTTAAACTTTTGAGAGGCAGAGCTTTCCCTAGCTAGATATTTGCAAGTTTGCTGCACCTTCGACAGAGTGTATTCCCTAAAGTATACACAACTTGGGTGGTAAATATCAGAAGCCTTATTGAATTCTTGTATGAAAGGGCAAAATTCAAGTTTGTAAGAACAACTGGAAATTCAGACTAGGAAGCCCTCGAATTGGAAACAAAGGAACCACAGAAAGAGTGAGCCTCAAAATCTGACTAGAAAATCTACCCAAATCGTTGTTGCAGATAAAGCAGCAACAAAGCAGAGACATCAGCTGCTGCACTCTGAAGGGGGGATAGTTTTCACAGTTTGAGTCAAAGCAAGTTGAAATAGAACAACCACCACAAATCCTTAGGAAAACAAAATCGATTCACTACAGTAAATTATCTGCCATGCCACTTTGCAACTGAAAAAAATCTACTAGATGTGAAAAAAAAAAAAAAAAGGAAAGAGTGACTCTAACTTAAGAAACTGCTTCCAAGTAAGTTCTAATGCTGGATTTTAGTACCTGTGATGAAAGAATTAAAGGATAGTGTGACCCATATTTAGGAAGAAAAGAATAAGTCAATAAATGCTGATCCTAATTGAGCTAAGATGTTGGATTTAAGTGGCTGTTATAAATATGTTGAAAGAACTCAAAGAAAATGCACTGGAAGAATTAAAGGAAACTATGGTACTAAGGAATATTTAATTATAGTACCTACTTTATGCCCCTTTTAAATGGAAAAGTACACAGTCACACACAATTGTATTAATGTTACGTATTATCTATTGCTGCATAACGAGTGGCTTAAACTTATACCATCTCATCAGTTTCTGTGGGTCAGAAATTCAGTAGCAGATTAACTGGGTGGATCTGGTTTGGGATCTTATGAGATCACAGTCAAGATGTCGGCTGGGGCTGTAGTTGCTGAAGGCTTGATTGAGGCTGAATTATTTGTCTCTCTGATATGTCATTCACATAGATGGCCATAATACTTCATTCTTCTTAATATCTCATTCTTCATTCTTCATATCTCATTCACAGAGGTGGCTAGTTGGTGTGGGCTGCTCTGGCATGAGGTCTCAGTTTTGTACCATGTGAACTTTTCCTGTGGGGCTGCTTTTGTGGATGCTTTTGGGTTTGCATGATATTCTTGTTTTTGTCTGCACTCAGACATGATTATGAAGTTGACATGGTCACAAACCTTGTCTGATGTTGGTGTACTGAGAAATTTTTCATGTTTATTAGGAAAGACTGTGGCCTATATGTTAGTTCAAAGTCTGCTATGAGCTAACATCTGTCTGGTACATCTGCGGTTTTTTTCTTCCTTTTTTTTAAAAGTAGGGATGATGTTACCTACCATGTAGGACATTAAGGATTAAAGATGAGGTTTACATAGCACCTAGCATAAAACTGAGAATATAGCATGTGTTTAATAAATTGTGGCTAATAAATTATTATGATGGTTGTGATGATGATGATTGGTAGTGATGGTATAATTAGGTTTTTCCTTGGAAGAAATAAATTGTCAAGAGCTCCTGGAAGTGTATGTTCTAAACAAATACACTTTTTTGCCATATAACAAATAACATACTATTGCTGTTGTCTGTTGGCTTGACTGTATCTGCAACTAAATTATAAATTATCAAAAAAAAGGTACAATATTTGTCTTTTTTACTATTTTCAGCATCATAAACAGTTTCTGTTTATAAATAAGTAAATTAAATGATTCTTTTTTTACATTAAAATTATTTTTAATTGACAAATAAAAATTATGTATATTTATTGTGTATACCATCATGTTTAATTCTTGAAGAAAGAATGAAGTTAAACATAGATCTAATAAAGAGTCTTATTGAAGGCACTCCTTGCACATTTATAAGACTGAACTCGACATTTATTATTTCTGGTTGATCCCTAAGTTATGTTTATTATTCACACTGATAATAAATATAAGTTATATGATCCATCTAATAGATTTTTAACTTTATTTGAAGAGATGCAAATCAATAACTATTCTTTCCCTATGTGGAAATAATGAGTACATTACAGATTACAATAAAATACCCTGGGAATTTGGAGATAAAATCAGAACAAGTATTACTTCAGGTTAAAATCTCTAAAAGTTAGTACATAATATAGGTGAGATTAACCATCTGCAGCAAAAAAGCCAGTAGGGATAGCTTCTAAATATTTTGCTGATAATATGACCCATATCTTATTTTGGCGATTAAGATTTTGTTATAGCTCCTTTAAGGAACCCAGACTATGTCCTTAGGAAGTAAAGACTGCATGTATAAATCTGTAACTTTCTCAGCTGAATCATCATTGATCTTCAGAAATTAATTGTTGTTTAATGGAATCTAGAAAATTCTTCTGAAAAGCAAGAGGGAAGAGATAATCTACATCAGGATAGCCAAAATATTTTATGAAACAGAAATAGATCAATACAACAGAAACAACTTAACCAACTACTTAGCTTGCTGAAAATTTTAAGAATATCTGGCCTCATTTGTTCTAAGTATAATTCTAAAATTAGGAGAGTGTCCTAATGAATGTTACAGATCATTGTTATAGGCATGTTTCTCAAAGGAAATTAATAAACTTGTATTTCCAAGTAAGTATCTTATAATGTTATTTATAATTAGTGTGGAAAGCCTAATGAGCTCTCAGGAAATCCAGATTCTGTGCCTGCCAAAGCTTAGGAACCCTCTAAGGCCCCGAGCCTCCAGGGTCTTTCTCTTGACATTTTTTTGTTTCTTGAGACTGTATGCTGCTTCTCCTGTTTCATATTATTACTCAAATGATTGGGTGCTGAATAAATGTATCTAGAATCAGTTTCTTTTGGTGATCATCTGGTATAATTATTTGACTACCATTTTAATTGAACAACACAGAAAAGTGTTTTTCTATTATAGATTGATTATTCTTTTATCAAGCTTTTCTTTCTTTCTTCTTCTTCTTTTTTTGCATCTTAATAGATTAAATATTTTCTTGGCCATCCTAAGTAGTTTTTACTGTTGGTGGTGGTAATAATTGGAATGCTTTGAAATTGCACTCATATTTAATTTGAAACACATGAAGACAGAAAGCCTGTTGTTGGAAACAGAAAGTGAGAGCACAGCGGAGAAATAATTAGTGTGTTCTGTATTACTTTTGTGTGTGTACCTTCTATTCATTCACTTTCCTTATATATTTTTCTGAATTTCATTTTCTCTTTTTCAGTTTTTCTGAGTCATTTTAGATTCAAATATAAAACTAATATCACATAATAAGATAGTGGCCAGTATCAACCCCATTTCTGGGGAGCTTCTCTAATCATAAGTAAGCAAGAGCTACAATGCAAACAAATCTTGGAGAACCAAGGATAATTTTTCTGGTTGTCTATATGATGTACAGAAGGTGTTTTCAGATTTTCCTTTTAGATAAAACCATTTAGAACTTAAATTCATATTCTAATTTGTAGTAATATCTCCTCCACTACTTCCCTCTCTCCCCATATCTTTCAATTAGAAGTTCAGTAAAGCAGAGTTCATGGAGATACCTTTTATCTGTTGCATTTTTCCTCAGTCTACTTATACTGTTTTCCTGTGTTTAGCCAATCATCATATATTTGGTTGCCTCTATTTAGATTTTTAAATTTTTATATCAAAACATTAAACTTTCCTTGGAAGCTTATAGTTATGGTTACCTGTTACCATCATTTATCGTAATTTAAATTCTTTCCTTGGTTTAAAAAACAAAAACTTGCCTACATGGTTTCAAGATTGATGGCATCTGTATTTATTTTGTTTACCCCTCCTCACCTCAGTGGTTTAAGCATTCCTTCTATAAATGACATTATTAATTGGCCTATTACCCCAGTTCATAATCCACCAACTCTTCTTCCTCCATTACTCTTGCATTTACTGTTTTCTATTCTCATAGGAAATAATTCAGTGTCACCTCTCCTCTTTAAATCTTGCATCAGAATTTTTGCAATGGCTACCAACCTGTTGTTCTTGCCTTTAGATTGTATTTCAGTTGTGCTGCCACTCAACAACTTTCAGATTTATTGTCCAAAATCATCGTTCTGATCTTGTCATTCTTCTGCTCAAAACCCATCAGTAGGTCTTCATTTCCTACAAAATAAAGTTCTTCACCTTTGGCCTTATCTTGTATCTGCACTTCAGCTGGAACTTGGCTATAATATAAACAAATAGGAGACAGCGTGGAAAGAATACTGGTTTTAGTATCAGTCATACATAGTTTTGAATCCTGGCTCTGATACTTTAGTACTGCATAATCTTGTGCAGTTTAGTTAAGGTATTGTAGCACAATTTCACCTTTTGAAAAATGGGAATCCTAATTCTTACCTGAAAGGTCTTCATAAAAGTAAATGAGATATATGTTAAAATCTACCATACAAATGGATAGTTATATAATAAACAATAGCCACCTTCTTCCTACTCTGATTCCCTAAGATGGAGGCAGATTAGAAGCAGAGTCAGAAGACTTGATTCTAATCCATCTCTAACTGATTAGCTGTGTTATCTTACACAAGACATTTAACTGTAGGGCTCAATTTTCTCATCTAAGAAGTAACTGTGTAAGTTGTTCACCTATGACTGAGGTAGAAAAATAGCCACTGTCAGACTCATGTGGCTTAGAAACTTGACTCATTTAACCAATATGGTGCTTACATATTTTTAGCCAACATTAGAAGATTGACAGATTTCAGATTTAATGCACACACATACTCACACATCTCTGAAATTGCAGCTTCTGTGGAAAAAATTAGATCTGGCCATTTTGTTACATATCTTTGTGTGGCAGACAGCTTCCTTTTGGGGGATATATCTGTTTCCTCTAGCTTCATGAATAGAAGTAATCTGGCTGGCCCCCAAGGGGACTGGAGGTTCAGCTCTTAGGTTGCAGGCTCCGATCAGTTCCCTCGTACCCCCTGAAAACGAATTCAGGAGTTTGCTTCACCATCTCAAAGGAGACTGATAACCAAAAATAGTTATGTCAGTTGGATAAAAGGTAACTAGGGTTTTTTCTAGTTCTCAAATCCTAGGAAAATACGATGATTTAAATTTTTTATTTTCAGACCTTATTAGTCCCTGCTATTAACACTACGGTCATGTTGAAGGGCTGGGTCAATCTGGATCTTGAAATGAAAAAGTCTATAACCGGTCATTAGTGGGTAACCTAAATAATAAGTGATTCAACTTCCTACATGATCAGACCCTCCAAATCAACTTTGACTATGAAGATGGCTGAAATAATTTTATGTTAGTTCTTAATTTTTAAGATATATCTTCAGCCAAAGCAGAAGAGAGTAAGTATGAGGAAATAGTTTAGTATTAACAATACTTCTCTTGGAATTTTCCCTCTAATTTAGCTGCCTTATACTCTGAGTGTGCCATGCATTTTTCTCTCTCTGATTTTTTTCATGCTATCCTGTTTGCTTGGAGCTTTCCTACTCCCATCTATATAATAAATATTTATTTATTTTGCATCTTCTTTCAAAGCCCAAATCAAATTACACTAAATTAGTAACAGAACTACTCATTGTATTTTATTTTATTCATATCTCTATTAGAGCACTTAGTCCACTGTGTTATAATGATTTGTTTTCTTTGACTCTCCTACTCAGTGTGTCCTCGTGTTTAGGATACAGTAAGCGACACATAGTAGACACAAATTTAATGTTTGTTGAATTTAATATGGTTAAGAAGAGAGTATGTGGGCATTCCAAGTATATAGAACAGTGTAAGCAAAAGGCTGAATCTGGAAAATTATAAAGCATATTTCAGGACAGTGAGGAACATGGAGCAAAGTATTAATATTATTTTTAAGTAGCTAAAAATAAGGTCAGAAAAATATTGCAGATGTGTTTTGGAGGCTTAAACTGCTTGAAATCATCCTTCCATGTAGACAGTAGTAGTAGTCTAGAGATGAAGGTTGTGTGCTGGGACAAGGTGATGGCAGTGAAGTAGAAAGGAAGTGACAGTTTTGGAAGGTGTTATACAGTGAAGGTTGGTTGTGCTGGGTGACTGATTTATATAAAGTTTAGAAAAAAGATTCATAGGTAATTCCAAGATTTTGATTGTGAACTTACACAGTAACAATGAATGAATGACATCACTAGCAAAATTAGAAAAATCAGCAGAGGAAGCAGGGGAAATAATGTATTGTATTTCAGATATATGTTGCTGTGGTCTGAATGTGTTCCTCTAAATTCATATGTTAGATATTAATTGCCAGTGTGATGGTATTAAGAAGTAGGACTGTTAATCAGTGATTGAGTAATGAGGGTGGAACCCTCATGAACGAGATTAGTGCCCATATAAAAGAGGTACAAGGAAGCTGACCGCCCCTGCTGCATGTGAAGATGTTACAAGGGGTCCCATCTTGGAAGCAGAGAGCAACCCTCACTGTACAGCAAATATGCTGGTGATTCATTCGATTGAGCCTCTAGAACTGTGAGAAAAAAAAATTTATATTCTTTATAAATTACCCAGTCTCAAATATTTTGTTATAGCAGGAAAGGACTGAAACATTTGTGTTTGAGGTCTTCCATGTAGAGATATTTAAGAAGTCCCATTTATTACCTCCCAATCACTTACCTACTACCTTAAGTTTTCAGAAATAATTGAGATGTTTCAAGTATAAACTATCACTACTCTGGTCAGTAGGCTGAATTAGTGAGGTCCAGAAGTGATTAAAATTAATTTAAACCTACTGATGTTTGAGAATAAGGAAAAGGCAACCTTTGAACATCTCTTTTATGACCTTTGAAAGATCAGTATTCTTCAATACTGTGGTCATTAATGGAATTAAGAATAATCAGTGGAATTTATCCCTTACAAACTCAGAATGCCTGGTTACCCTTATATCCCAATTTAGTTTTGCAAAAATTAATTAGCATTTTATCCATATAACATTGTAGTTGTGGCGTATGCAACAGGTATAATCTCTGCCTTTAAAGATGTACATCAAAATAAGGAAGATAACAGATATCAATAATCGCATTACAAAGCAAAATGGAAGATGAATGGATTATACCTTTCTAAGCAGAATTTTATTCTAGTTTCTTCACGTTTAATGTAGTCTGAGAATTTTACTTTTTCTAGGTTAAGTAATATATGAAAATTCACGCTGTGAACATTGCCCAAGAAATGGTTTTCAATCTTTATATTTTTAAAATTACTGAATTTCCAACTATTTGACAGTACTTTTATCGAAAACTAGTTTATTTAATTTTCCAGATACGTTTTTCAACTCATAAACGTTTTTAAACTCATACATTCACCCCTCTTTTTCAGTGTTCTTTATCTTCAAAGTTAAAAACATGTACATCTCCCATTCATTGTATTGCTTTCATGAGTTAGTTTTGGTAGTTCCCTGCAAGAAATTTTAGTCCCCTTGCTTCTGCAAGTCAAGCTGTTCTTCATTTGTAATTTTATTCTTCTCCATGTGTTTCTTAAAAATTTCAATGCCATTTTATTGGGAATTGAAGTAATCTTCTATGACAATTATTTTTTAATTTAAATTATAACAGTATTTTTACAATTTATTCAGAATTTCACCACAGATGGCTCTATGTTTGACAACAGTTGTTTCTCAAAGTTTATTTTTGTTTACTGTCTATCTATTGACTATGAAAGCATTATCCAAACACAGGGAACCTGTCCTTTTGTCTGGAACACCTTCATTTATAAACTTTTAATACTGCTTAATACTTTATAATATTTCCTAAAAAAGACAAATGTGGAAGCATAATTTTATTGTTAAATTATCTTTACTTTTTGGAGAAGGTGAGTCATTTTAAATCTTCTTTGCAAACTTTAATATTTTAATTTATTAGCTGGGCGCTGTGGCTCATACCTGTAATCCTAGCATTTAGGGAGGTGGAGGCGGGCGAATCATGAAGTCAGGAGTTTGACACCAGCCTGGCCAACATGGGGAAACCCCATCTCTACTAAAATATAAAAATTAGCCAGATGTGGTGGCGGGTGCCTGTAATCCCAGCTACTCTGGGGGCTGAGGCAGGAGAATCCCTTGACCCCTGGAGGCAGATGTTGGAGTGAGCCGAGATTGTGCCATCACACTCCAGCCTGGGTGACAAAAGCAAGACTCCATCTCAAAAAAAAAAAAGAAAATATTACAATTGATTTGTTTGTTTTCAATCTTATTTTTCTGTTCATCTAGTATATGAATTTTTAAAAAGTTTTAGTCAAAAAAGTAAATATCTTAGGTTGCTGATTCTTCTCTGGATCAAATGGTTGCATGTGTCACTTAGCATATGTCACTGGATTCTTCTCTGGATCAAATGGTTGCATGTGTCACTTAGCATGTCTCTAGGATTATGCAAAAAAGACAATAAACTTGTCTTTATTGTAGATTTAAGCCTGGATCATGCAAATTTATTATAAACATTTACTATTATGAACATATTTTGTGAAATGGAATACATTAACCTGTATGTTTGGTATCTTAAATTATTTCTAGTTTTTTGTCAGCTGGGTGTTATCTAAAAATTTCAGCTTAGTAATTTAAATTGTGAAGAATGAAAGAGGATCTGTTAAATGATAAAAATACTGGAGAGATCAAAGTTAGACTAATTGTAGAAATATGAAATTTAATCTACCAATTGTAGGGCTGTTGGGCCCCCCAGGGTCGTGGGGTGTCCCAACAGTTGTGCTGAAGTGCAGGGTCCAAGAAGTAAAGAGACAGGACACTGAAGACCTGATGAAGAGCAGCTGGACTTGGGGGACCATGCAACCTATGAGCGGAGATCAGCGAGAGCCCGAACACCCAGAAGCTTCTGTGTTTATTAGTTACAAGCAGGGTGAAGGGTCGTGGGTGAGGTCATCATTTATAGGCCTAGTGATAGGGCATACATAATTACGTGAGTCACAAGTGAGGGGGCCACCCCATTATGTCACCTGGGCAGAGAGGTAGGCCGTGCACAGTAGAGGGCCATGCCATGCACAGTAGTAGAGGGTCATGTACAGAAAAGGTGTCCACCCTCATTAGGTCACCAATGCAAGGAGGTGGGCTGTGTGCAACAGGTGTCGTACACAACACTTCTTATCTGGGGGCTGGAGACGTCAAAGGATTTCTAATAGAAGGATACTGTAAGCCAATGCAGTAGGAGCTGACAGACTTATACTCTTCTCCTAAGATATTTATGGAAGGATGATTTGAGCTAGCGCAGAAGCAAGAAAAGACTGACAGGGTGTACAGCCGCCATGACTGTAGATTCTTCTCCCTCAGTTATTTGCAGGCTCTCAGACCTGAGGCCTACTTTCCACAGGACCTGGATGCAAGGTACTGCAACTCCTTTTTCAGGAGAAGAGGCTCTTGCTCCAAGCCTGCCATACAGTGTATGCCCTTTCAGGTAGGGACGCCACCACCTGGGTCTTTGGTTCTTGTCCTGGTCTGGCTGTTTTCCCATGTACTGTTTCTATTTTGTGACTGCTCTAGGAATTCCTCCTACTACAAACTACTATATGGTTATATAGAAGGATTATGTAAATCAGTACTAAATGTGTCAGTACAGCTCTGACTACAATACCTATATGATTATATAGAAAGATTATATGGAGCTAAGTATGATTGTATATATAAGCTAGATATAGCAAGCAGTAAGTCATACTTCAGCCACTAATTGTGTAAGCTAATATGTGATTATATATAAATGATTATATAAAGGAAATAGCTGAGTAATAACACTATAAACTAAGATATTCTTCAGGCACTAATTGTGCCTGGGTCTGGACACTTCTCCTTCCTTGGTGCCCATGGGGGTTGTTACCCACACCAATGAAAAAAGAATAATCTCAGATTGTTTAGGAGGTAAAACACTACTTAGTTTTTCTGCTTTCAGTGTTTAAAATAACCTCTAGGAACAAGAGAAAAAACATTTAATTGAATTGTCTATTTAAACATTGTGTGAGAAGAAAGGTAAGAAAACTGTGAAAGATAGTAATCTTAATATCTTAGGTTTCAAATCCCATTAAATACCTGGTTTAAATGAATGCTATAGAATCTCTGCCTCAATATAAGGCTTAAGTATACACAAATATTCACAAAACTTTGCATACAGTTTTAGGTGATTCATAGCCCTCATAAACTCTTAGACATCAGAATAAGAACTGCTGGTTGAAAACATTATTAGTATTACAAATTGGTTGAATTCATCTTGATTTAGACTAACACTTGTCATCCGTCTTCATCTTTTTTTTTATAACTTTTGATTTCTTATTAAGAAATATTCCATTTTCAAACATTTATTTAATTAATTTTTATCAAGTTCTGAAAACTGTTCATTCTCTTCTGAATAAACACTTCATTTCAGGTTCAACCAGAGTATAAGACCAGTGTCTTTAGGCTGATACCAATGACAGTCACTGAAGCTTAGTTCTTCCCTTTTACGTAATATTGCAATCAAATGCGGAATTTAAATTTAATATTTATGTTGGTGTTGTACTTATTTTCCATATAGCAATTACCTTGAATAACGGCCTGTAAAGAATAAAATTGACCTAACTTTTATGAACTATACCCATCACTACAAAAACTAAGGAAATAGTAAAGAACAAGATCTGGTGGAGAGAGGGTAGGAGCTAGGTAGAAAAAAGTACATATTAGTCCAAGGTCCTTTTGTTTGTTCCTTTTACTTTGCAAATGATTATAACTAAATTCAATTAAGAGAGTATAGAAGAAACACACATCTATTTTGCGTTAATGTTGAAATGGAGCTTAGAATAAGAATGGAAGATGAAATTGAACTCAATGAAATGCACAATGGGAAGGAAAAATACGGTTTTAGAGAAGAGTTTGACTTAATTCTACTCCCTCAAAATCCCTTATTAGTAATTTATTATGTTTAAGTTTACAGTTTCCCTGAGACAAAGAGTCCTTTATGTGCCTTGCCTCAATAATAAACAAACTGACCGGGTGCAGTAGCTCACACTTGTAATCCCAGCATTTGGGAAGGCTGAGGTGGGAGGATTGCTTGAGCCCGGGAGTTTGAGACCAGCCTGAGTAACATAGTGAGACCCTGTCTCTAGAAAAAATAAATTTTAAAAATTAGCTGGCCACAGTGGTGCACGCCCTTATCCCAGCTACTTGGGAGGCTGAGTGAGAGGATCACTTGAGCCCAGGAGATCGAGGCTGCAGTGAGCCATGATCATCCTGCTGCACTCTAGCCTTAAGAAAAAGTGAGACTTTTTCTTAAAAAACAAAAGCAAGGACAATAATAATAAACAAATTGACAAGTCTTTGTTATTTTTGGAAGCCCAAAAGTCTAGGGCCGGACCAAGATATAAAAAGAGGTATTGGTCTTCTCAGTAAATGGACAGTGGCAGTGGCAGTGACTAAGGTAGTAACATTTTGAGTTGTTGTGGGGCAGTGGAGCCTACAGTGGTGTTCAGACATGAAGACCTAAGTAAGAAATGATACATCTTCGGTGCGAAAAAGAGAAGAACAGAGGTTGATATCAATTCAAAGCAATTACTCTACTGAGATAAATATATTTTTTAGTATAGTTTACAACTGCATCACTTTTTGACATTTTACAATTTTGAATTTATTTTGTATTTTGCTAACAAAATTATATTTGATTTACCAAATTTGAATTTCTGATTCAGAAAATATCTGTACATATTTAATTTAGTCTTAAATGCTTCTAATTTTAAATGAAGTTTAAAGTTTATTGGGTTTCTGGGAATTTAGTATCTCTTGTTTTTTGTTCTTTTTTTGAAAACAGTTTGAGATTATGAGAAATTAAAACATTCTGGTGAAGCAAGCTTGAAACTTTCTTCCAGGTATTTAAGGTATAGCTGAGATTATATCTACCATATTTCACATCAAATTTAGTAAGAAGTCTGATTAATACTAAAACTCTCTCCAACACTTTAAAGTTGATCTTGGGACGTGGTGTCCAGTGCTAACCAGTGGATTATTAGACACTGAATAATTCTTGCTTTCATCCTACCTAGAGTGTGGTACCCAGTGTTAACTATTGGACTACCATGTTGTTTCTCAAGTTGCAGTTCATCCACCCTTAGTCATGCCTTCATTCTACTGATGGAGATCTTGCACTCAGGTTCCAGAGCCCAAATCTGTTTTCTCCCAGCAGATTCCACATTTAAAAGCTAAGTGTGTATATTGATCTTTCTCTCAATTTCTTCTCTAGTAGCCTATAAAATGTTCTGGCCCTAAATATTTGAGGTTTTAAAAATTCCATATTCCAATGAATTTGGAAAGTTGATCCAAGTGTTAGGACACTTAGTAACTTAATTTGGACTTAATGGTTTGAGGGTTGCCTATTTATTTTCTAGACTGTGTTAGGACTATATATTAAAGTTTAGTTAATTGTTCCCCTCTGTGTGTCCATATGTTCTTGTCATTTATTTCCCACTTATGAGTGATAACGTGGTATTTATTTTTCTGTTCTTGTGTTAGTTTGCTAAGGATAATGACCTCCAGCTCCGTCCATGTCCTTACAAAGGATATGATCTCATTCTTTTTTATGGTTGCATAGTATTCCATGGTATATATAATCTGTACAATAAACCCCATGACACAAGTTTACCTATGTAACAAACCTGCACATGTATCCCTTAAAAGTTTATATACATATGTATATATATTTAAGTACATAATTGTATATGTGTATGTGAATGTACATGTATATACCTGTACATATGTATATGTTTATGTGTGAGAATTACATAAAACAACTCTATAAAATATATATTGTTCCCCATTTTATAGATGAAGAAATTGAGTCTTAGAGTAGGTAAATAAATTGCTCATGGCCACATGGATAGACATTGTGAGAACCGGAATTCAAACCCTAGTGCTTGCTCATTCAATTCATTCATTGAATATCTACCATGTCCTGGACATTATTGTAGGTTCTGGAATACAGCAGTAAATAAAAATTCTTGTCCTCTTGATTCTTTCATACTATACTAGATGATGACAAGTGCTTTAAAATAATAAAGGATCAGAGAGTGATGAGAGTTCAATGGGAATGCAATTAATAAATTAAATGGGACTGTCAGAGAAGTTTTCACTGAAATGGTAACATTTGAGCAAATACTTGAAAGAAGTAAGAGTGGGCCATGAAAATTCATGAGGGAAGTTGATCTCAGACAGAGGTAAAAACAAGTGCAAAGACCTGAGTAAGCTTCCATGTGACATCCAGTAGAATTCTAACTGGGAATTGCTGAGTCCCCTTCAATCCATATTGAACATTTGTCGTCTGCGTACACTATAAAAACACTATGTCTCATAGACAATCATAAGTTGTAACAAAGTAGCTTTATTCAAGTTTAGTTTTTACCTTATACATGGTAGTTACCCCCGAATTATTTTTTTATTTAGCAAATCGATTTCTAAATTTTTATTTGCATATTTTTGTTTTTTCTCAAATTAAACTATGGAAAGAGTCTGTTAGAGTTAAAATACTATGGTTACATTTTTCTATTTTTACATTTAATTTCATTTTTATGAATAATGTAGTTAAATGTGAAACTGCTTTAGGAATGGTTAAATGCACTTTATACATTCAATGTGATGTCAATATTGGTACAATAAGGACATGCATGTCAATTTCTTGTTAATTTTATTCCTTTTAAGGGCATGGTTTGCATGTTTATATAACATATTTGTTCATTTCATATGCAACTATAAAGTAAGCTGACATAGCTTAGGCAAAATGTTTTCTAGCACATAATTGGATGATATAAGTTGATTTCTTTTGAAAGCAATAGTATATATTCTATTTTTTCCCTTGGTAGATTATAGGATTATGAACAGACTCAAACGTTCATAAAACATAACTCATCCCATCTTTAATTTTCAAAGTTTAGACAGACTTTAGCTTTCAGTTAAGCTGTATTAAATGATTATCAAAGATTTAAGTCAAAAGTCAACTGCCGTGGGAGGCAAAGTCTTAAAATGTTTAAACTTGTATTGAATGTCAGTTTCTATTTTAGAAAACATGTTCAATTCAACTCAACTTTATTGAGCATTGTCTATCAGAGTTCAATTGATAAGGCAGAAAAATCAACTATGAAATTATTGCAGTAGTATTGGAGAGCATTAACAAGGCTTGAAATATAGTAGTGATGGGGGGGACTTTCAAATGAAGGACATTTTTGCATCAGGGTTGATGGGTGGTTTAGCATGTGTATTGAGGGCACAAGAAGCATTTCGGATAATGTAAAGCCTTTTAACTTTGCCACTGGGTGAGTGATAAGGCTATTAAACAAGTTAGAAAATAGAAGTGAAAGGTTTTGGGAGCATGAAAGTGTTCAGTTGAGTTTTGAACCTTTTGAATTGAAGACATCTGTAGGACATTTATGCAGGAATGAATACAAAATACTTCTGTGTCATTGTGAAGATTATAATTAAAAGGACACTGTTGACTTATTCTTGAAATTCTGGGCCATAAGACAGATGTAGACTGTGTGATAATGATAATAGTGACCTTTCCCCAATCCCTTTAACAGCAAAATCTCAAATTTAGTACATAATTGGATTTTACTTTTGGTCACATTCTAAATTTTCTAAATCACCTTTTTCTCATCCTGAGATTACAAACATTCTCTGGTGCTGTTGAAGTCCTTGCAGTGTCCTCAGTAATCACTGTTACCATGGAGCCTTAGGAGAGTTTGTTTTCCTTTTGTAGTTGACGGTGCTACAACAGTAAGTGTATTGAGGGATTGCCGTCATTCATGCATTCATTCATGCTGTGTGCAAAGTATTGTTGCTTTACAACTCGGCATAAAGCATAGGGTTAATTTGCTTCTGCAAATAGATATCACAATAACATTTTATAAAGATATTTCTTTTTCAGAGACTTACTATTTTATATGTAAAAATTACTTAATTTCGTGAAACCTTTTTTTTTCTGAGTCAGGGTCTTGCTTGTTGCCCAGGCTGGAGTGCAGTGACATGGTGAGGGTTTGTTATAACTGAGTGAGTTAGAGAAAGAGCCACACTCTTGAGTTCTGACTGAGAGTCCTTCATTGCTGGCGACCAAGAGTCAGCTCATGTTCAAAAATCTCTCGGCCCCAAATAAGGGGCTTAATTCCTTTTTATATCTTGCTTAGAGAAGGGGAGGGGGAGCATAGCTGAAGCAGAATTTATAGAAGCAGAACAAGCAAGTTAGATAGGGAGGCTGGTGACCAGGAGGCAGAAGGTTCCCATGATTGTTGATTACTAAGGAGAATATACACAAGCAGTTCCCATGATTGCTGGTTACCAAGGAAGGTATTCAGTACTTGTCATACAGTCAATCAAGGGGGGTATTCACAATAACAAGTGGGCTTGCCAAGCAGAATATGGTTACAATGGTTATATGTTTCTGTAGTTCTAAGTACAGCATGACCCAGCACAGTAGCATGACCCAGCACAGTAGCATGACCCAGGTATGCACTCAAGGGGGAATGGCAGGCGGGGTGAGGTGGAGGTTAAAATGGAGTCTGTCTGGCTCTCAGCAAGATGGATATGTCTGGCTAATACAGAGTAGGTTAGCACAGGTTCACTGTAGCCTCGACTTCCCAGGCTCAAGCAATCCTCCAACCTCAGTTCCTCAAGCAGCTGGGACTACAGATTTGTGCTACTGTACCCAGCTAATTTTTAAAAAAATTTGTAGAGATGAGATCTTGCTATGTTGCCCAGGCTGGCCTCAAATTCCTGAGCTTAAGCAGTCCTCCTGTCTCAGCCTCCCAAACTGCTGGAATTACAGGCATGAGCCACTATGTCCAGCTAATTTCTTGAAACCTTAAAATTACTTTTGGTGGAGAGGGAGGTGTAGAGGGGAATGAAGAAAGTGAAATAAGAAGATAAAGTGAGTATAAAATATCTTAGGATGTCACTGTATATTGATCTCTGCCAGAGGGAATGCTTACCAGAGAGTCAGGTCTTCCTAATGCTTTTCTTTACTGCTGTCTTACTTGATTTCCTATGTTGTCCACTGTACTTACTACTGTTGCATGCTAATGGAATGTGGGAATTAAGACCAAGGTCTGAAGTCAGCCTGCATTGGATTCACGTGCCCTGCCACCTACCGTCTATACAAACTTGGATACATTACAGCCTCTCTACGTCTCAGTGATTTCCTCTGTAAATGGGGATAGGAGCACTATGTTACTCCCTTATAAAACTGTCACCTGAAAGGTAAAGCGCTTAGCACAGTGCCTGGCCCATAGTATACATGCAGTAAATGTTAAAATAATAGGAATGAGTTATTGTAAGCCCTGACTGTATTCTGTTTTCCTTAAAGTGCTGTATATCATTCAAGTAGGACAACAGACATTTATTTTTATTTACTAATTATAAATACTATACATTTAGTGATTGTGTTACTTTATTTTATTTTTAAAACTTTCTACATTTTTCTAACTTGAAAATTTTATAATCTAGGATGTATACATATGTCTCTTCTATCTTTGTCCTTGTACATTGGTTCTTTGTATACCAAACAAACAATTGAAAAAAAAATGAACTGAGATACATCCTGGTCTCATATTTGTAGAAAATAATCTTCCCTGACTCTTTCCTTCCCTTCTTCCCTCATGACCAATTAGCCTGTCTTCTAAGAACCCATCTTATAACTTATCTTATCAGAAACCTCTGTGGGATAGTGATATGGGATACATAAAAAGGAAAAGTAAAAATAAGTAAAGTATAAATAAAGCAGAACAAGGACTTCCAGAAGAGGGCAATGTAGGCCAAGTAATTAAGCCACATACCATGCAGGTGTGATAGGCAGCAAATTTCAAGTTTTCCCTGCTTAAAAAAATCTAAGTGGTAATTAATTTACTAAATATAAGTTAAGTAACACTGGAATTTCTATTTTTTTAGTTGCCAAATTCAAAGTGATTATATAAGTACCTAGGAAAGAACTGTGAGGACTATATGTATGTATTGCCATTGCCCCATAACTTTCTCACATACTGTTTCAGACGTCGAGTCAAAACTAGATCATCAACACTTCTCTCTCTCTCTCTCTCTCTCTCTCTCTCTGAATCTTTAAAAATAGCAAGTAATGGAAGTTACAGGCTGGATAACTTGAAAACAAAGAAAGTACAGCAACTATATTTTTATAATTCAAAAAAATTATTTTTCATGGAGTTCTAGACTATCTGAGTAAACTAGGGTTACCCCTACATGCCATAAACGATTAGACTGAATTAGAACACTGTCATTTTTTAAAAATTATTTTTGAAAAGATAATATTGTAATTTAGATCTTCAATTTTCTGAAATTGCTGAGACCTGTAATTAAAGAAAATTAACAGCATTTATTTCATGTTGGATTGGATTTTTTTCAGGTTTTTTCAGTAGGATAGTTAAGTTGATTTTAACGTTTACTTTTCCAACAGAAACATCACAATTCTTTCTTTTGGCAACATTGTCCAATAGCTAACTATTATAATGGTCCCTCTGCACTTTGAGATTTAATATTCTTATTCTATCACACTCTAAGAAATTGCTGCCTTGGAGCCTGGGGATGTTGAGACTCCCCTTAAACCTGAGAGTTTCACTTAATAGTTGACGGAGTTTTCCACTTTGTATGATGGCTAAATATTTTGATGTGGATTTTATTACTTTTGGCTGAGTTTGTAAATTCAGTTTATAAAATATCCACAGAAATTTACATCATAAGCAACATATATCTTAAATGAATTTACTCTAGTAATTTTAATTTCTGGTTAGTTGATTCAGAAATGGAAGGTACGTATCTCTGCTGATTTTATTCATATTAATGAATTTGGTAAACATTATTACCACCAGCTTAATAGATAATAGCTTAATATGTAGTTTTTATTTAGAATTCTACAAATCCTCATCACTTATCTTGCTTTAAATTTTGTCACGTAGCATCATTATTCTTTGTGTTTAAGAATTTTTTTAATTTAATAAGTAACTACAGAAGATCTGTGCTAGAGAAGACTTTGGAGCCTACAGTATTGATTTTTTTTGGTAGAACTAAACTTCTTCCCTGGATTGCAGCATGGTTTCATGAGATGAACATTTTGCATACTTCATGTAAGCATAAGATGTATGTTTTTTTGAATTATTCAAAATAGTTTTCAATGAATGGGCCTGATTGGACTTTCCCATCTAATGAGTTTCGTTGAACCATTACAGACAAATTGGATGGCTTTCTTTTAACTCTTTTAAATAAATTAACATGCCTTAAAAATGACCATAGAACAATGAGATTGAGGTTATCTGTCAGTGTGCCTATGTGCATCCATCAGAATAAGCAGGGATGTGCTGCAGTAATAAGCTTAAAACTCACTTATTGAAAGCAATGAAATTTAATTTTTATATATGCTCCGTGTTCATTGTAGTTTGACAGTAATGCTGTCCTTGTAGTCATTCAAGGATTCAGGCTGAGGAATGTTCCATCTTGACACATGCTTCAATTACAGAGCTGAGGGAAAAAAAAAAAAGAGTACTGAATCTTCTGTTACTCCTAAAACTTTTGCCTGAAAATGGTATGGTTCACCTTAGCAAGATGCGGCCACATCTGAGTTCAACAAGGTTCATGATCCTTCTACAGAGGGGGCACTCAATATTTGCAAACAATATAATGGTTATTCATTCTAGTCTAAATTAGCATTTGGAAACTACTGACAGTTACACACTAAACTTAGAGAATGTCTGGTTTAAAACTGGCCATGGGAAGAAAATGAGTTGTTTTCACCAGGTTATAATCTGATTTGTTTTGGAATTCATACTGACAGTGCATTGAGCACATGCACTCCACCCCCCTGCCACAAGTCTGCATCATACAAATGATGCAAGAACTGTTTTACAGGGACATTTATATACCACTGGGGATATTACCATTGTTCCTCATACAGTGTGGACAGGGAGTAACAGTGTTGCACAGGCTGACTCCCTTTAAATGCATGGTTATAGGCCAGCCAGAACAGTTCATAAGTTTAATAAATATATTACTCCAGATTTTAACCTTCCCCTCCCCTCCCTTCACTCTCCTTCCCTCCTGTCCCCTCCCCTTCTTTCCCTTCCCCTCCCCTCCCTTCTTTCTCTTCCCCTCCCCTCCCCTCTTCCCTCCCTCCCTCCCTCCCTTCCTTCTTTCACTCTCTGCCTCTGTCTCTGTTTCTTTCTTTCCATAAAAAAAAGGCCTGACTGTAATTTGGAGTTTAAATTTTTAATTGCATAAAATATTAACAGAAAACTGGTGTTCCATATAGCTAATCATTTAAATAGTAAATATAAATGGAGCCATTAGATATATTGCCAAAATTCACAACAAAAGGAAAATACTGGAATTGGTTATAAAAATTAAGTGTTGTTCATTTGCTGTTTGTTAATATCACACAAATTAACCATTAATTATTGCTGAAGACTTTTTTTATCTTCACTTTTTTAGGTATGACTGATTTTCCCAAAATATTTTGTGAAACTTCTCAGAAGCTGGTGAGTGCAGAAGCCTTTGCTCTGGCTGCAAAATACTATTCCGTACAAAACTTGGGAATATGTACTCCTTTTGAACAGTTGCTTGTAGCCCTTCAAGGAAATCAAAACCAGAGAATTGGTAAGTCTATTTATGTGTGTGTGAGTGTGCCTGTTAGGTGCTTAGAAGCAATACTTTGTTCATATATGTGTATATTTCCAAAATATTAATTTATTGTTGAACCTTAATTTATAAGCCCTGACAAATCAGCTTTTGTTTAGAAGAGTAGGTTTTCCCTTGTACTGTATTAAACAGAACAACTTACAGATCTTCACATTTTTTTCTACATTAACCCTTTACTTCAGATAGTTTCTGCCCCTCAAACAGAATACAGTGAGCTACTACTAATTCCAAAATCTTCATTATTTTTGTTAAGCAGGCTAATGTTCTCTATGGAAAGAGGTTGGGAAGTGTGGAAGGGGACATTTGGGGATGTGCGGAGAAGCATGAGTGTCAGAAAGTGGGGATGGTACAAATTAAAAAACAAATATGGTAATGTGGTAGATTGAAACTCAGCCATATCAATAATTATCTTCAATGTAAATTGATTTTACATCCCAATTAAAAGGCAGAGATCAGAAAGAAGGTGGTGGTTAAAAAAAGTCAGGTTATTTTATCTTACACAAACCTCTTTCATATCTTCTATCGCATTTGATCCTCATTATTTCCTTGCCTTTTTTTTTTGTAAAATTTGAAACCTACAGAAAAGTAATAAGAATAGTATGGTAGACCCTGTATACTGTTCACCTAGATTCACCATGTGTTCACATTTTGCCACGTTTGTTATAGTTCTCATCTACACACACACACATACACACTCACTCTCTTCTTTTTCTGAATCTTTTGAATATATGTTGTAGATATCATAACACTTTACTCTCAGATAATTCACTCTGTATCTCAAAAGAACAAGAGCATTCTCCTATATATCCCATAGTTTATTAGCACAGTCAGTTTAACATTGATAGAGTAGTATTGTGTAATAAACAGTCTATATTCAAGTTTTTAAAATTTTTCCAAGAATATCTTTTATAGCCATTCTTTTTCCTTCATACAGGAGTCAGACTAAGTTCATACCTGACATTTAGCTGTCGTGTCTGTTGAGTCTCTTCCATCTGAAATAGTTTCTTAACCTTGCTTTTGTTTTTCCTGACACCAATACCTTTGATACCTATAGGCAGGTTTATTTTATTGTTTCTCCATGATTAGATTCAAGTTATGCATTTTTGATAGGCATACTACTTAAATGATTCCTTTTTCAGATACCCAATAAGGAAGCACATGTAATTTTGTCACATTATTGGTGATACTTTTTACTCACTTGGTAAAGGTGGATCTACTGGAGTTCTCCATTATAAAATAACCCTTTTATCTTTGAGTTCAATTCTTTTATTATTTTAACTTCTTCTTTTTTTTCTTTTTTAAATCTCTCCAACCACTTTAAGCAAAATTATTTCATAGATCCCCCTGGAACAGGAGAGGGACTGTTCGGTGAATTATGGCTCTTGGTAAGAACCATTAGAACTGCAAGTGAGTTCACCAGCAACATTACTATGGGGCCTGTAGTTGACTGGCAAGGAAAGCTCTAAGGAGAACACTCCATCCCATATGCTGCTGACTGGCAATAAATGAGTGTAACTCTGTGTCAAGGGTATCATCCTTGGCCCCTCCCCCAATTTATAAAGTTTAAGCATCAAAGTGAGTAAAAATGTTGTATCCTAGGCAAGAACAAACAGCAAAACCACCCTTCAAGGTCGTGATGCACTCTGTTGTGTCCAGTATAAGAAAGAGTTAACTTAGCCACGTAGAGATGCATGCTGGTGATAGGTGAGAGAGGAGGGGCTATATTCCCCATCCTGCAGTAATCAGCATATTTGTTTACTAGGTTACTATCTGCCAGCAGAATGACATTGTTGAATTAAGACGTCTCTGTTGGAGACCATGTCCTAAAGTGCCCTCAGAATATTGCCAAGAAAGTGTTACCTTTCATCTATAGGACCATGAGTAACTAGCATGCATATCTGGAAGGACCTCATTAAAACCCAGTATTCCAATGTGATAATCCCAGGTTAAGCTTATACCAAAGCATTCACAAATGTGAACATTGTCATGCCGCAATAACCATACCAGCCCTACATTTCAGTTCCCCACCACTCAACTCCCACATGACTGATGATGTTGACTACCTTGTCATATGCTCTTTGGCCATTTTAATATACTTTATAATGTGTGGCATACAGGATTATATTCCAAAGTACAGTTCTGGAGCTCTGCAATGATGGAAATGTTCTGTGCTTGTGCTGCTCAGTACAGTAGAAACTAGCCACATGTGGCTGTTAAGTACTTCACCTGTGGCTAGTGCAGCATAGAATCTTAAGTTTCAATTTTATTTAAGTATAAATTACAATAATCACATGTGGTTAAGTAGCTTCTATATTAGACAGCACAGGTAATGAAATGACTAAATTTTTTTCCCCACTTTTCTATTGGTGATTCTTTTCATATTGATTTGTAGGAGTTTATTTTTTTCTTAGATGCAAATTCTCTGGAGGTGTATGTGTTGGAATTATCTTCTCCCCTTTGAGACTTGCCTTTTTACTCTCATAATATCTTTTGATGAAAAATGTCCTTTGTAGTCCAGTTTACCAGTCTTTTTCATTATTGTTAATTGTTAAGGAATACTTTTAATGTTCTATGGATTTTTATATGTATTAATTCAAATTTGATTTATAGAGGCCAAGCTAGTGGAGGTCTGTCATCCAGAAACCACAGTAGAATGTCTATATTATTTTCATACTTAATTTCAAAAAATATGAATATCAACTGATAATTCCTAACTAAATTTTGATTCTTTAATAGCAGTATTTTACTTTTATTTTCATTAGGTAAAACTCTGAAGGCAGTTGACTTTATGAATATGAAAAAATCTCATGAAGTTCTGGCAATGTCAGAGCTGATCAGCAGTATTGCTGACTACTACGGGCTCAAGCAGGTAAGAATATTTCCCTATATTTTTAGGTATTAAAATTATTGCCACTTTTTGGTATTATTCAAATTTCACTTTTATACTGTCCTCTAGCCTTTAAATGTCATTAAATAATAGTGTTATTTAAACATCAGATCCTTTAAACAGCAGATTCTTTAAGCATACACTGTTATTTTCTAGCATATTATAGAAAATTTATAGTAAGATCAACATGACTGTTAATGTTTTGCCACAGTGTACAGAAGTTAAGGTTAATTCTCTATGATAAATTGTCACTCCAGCTTGAGGCAGCATTATGAAGATGACATTCTGCAAAGCTGTTTGCTGCTAGATGTTTTCAGGAGATGGGTTACCAAGCTCTGGTCTGAGATACCTGCATCATTATAGTAACACAAAGTAGTTATGTTTTTTATTTTTTTATTTTTTATTTTTTAATTTTTTTATTGCATGTTAGGTTTTGGGGTACATGTGAAGAACATACAATATTGTTGCATAGGTACACACGTGGCAGTGTGATTTGTTGCCTTCCTCCCCTTCACCTATATCTGGCATTTCTCCCCATGCTATCTCCCCCCAACTCCCCACCCCCCAGTGTCCCTCCCCTATTTCCCCCCAACAGACCCCAGCGTATAGTGCTCCCCTCCCTGTGTCCATGCATTCTCATTGTTCAACACCCACCTATGAGTGAGAACATGCGGTGTTTGATTTTGTGTTCTTGTGTCAGTTTGCTGAGAGTTATGGTTTCCAGGTTCATCCATGTCCCTACAAAGGAAACAAACTCATCGTTTTTGATGGCTGCATAATATTCCATGGTGTATATGTGCCACATTTTCCCTGTCCAGTCTATCATTAATGGGCATTTGGGTTGGTTCCAGGTCTTTGCTATTGTAAACTGTGCTGCAATGAACATTCGTGTGCATGTGTCCTTATAGTAGAATGATTTATAATCCTTTAGATATATACCCA